>CM017188.1:3242072-3444572 GCA_004837865.1 Musa balbisiana | reverse complement strand
AAAACAGAAATGGCAACCAGAATACCTACCAATGCAAATTCTCACTGTAGTTGAGACACTTCTTGCAACTTCACTTCAAGGCCTAGGATCATTCAAAGCTAAAGCTATTACCATTGTTGTTTCTCTCAACTGTAAGTTTTTCTTCATCAACAGCATCATCCTGTTTTTTAAGACTTCTGATTCAGACCCACTTTTTACCCTTTGATTTAACTTCATGGGCTGTCACTATCACATATCCTTCGCTGCGAGGCTTTTTATCATATTTAATTTCATTTTCACTGCCTTCTTCATGGCTTCTTATTATGGTGATAAATTAGGTATATCAACTCATGATGGCATAATTGGGGATTTAGGGTGCTAGAATTTAAGAAATTGAAGATATAGGCAGTTCAGTTGTGTCAAGAAAACAAACTAATTGATCCAGAATAAAATGATTTACTTCATTAAATTTTGTGCTTTAAGGCTGTAAGTTTTTCTTCATCAATAGCATCATGGTTTTTCTTAAAACTTCTAATTTAGACCCACTTTTTACCCTTTGATTTAACTTTGTGGCCTATCACTATCACATACCCTTCTCTGCAGGCTTTTTATCATATTTAATTCCATTTTCACTGCCTTCTTCATGGCTTCTCATTATGGTGAAAAACATGGTATGTCAACTCATGATGATGTAATTAGGGATTTAAGGTGCTAGAATTTAAGAAATTGAGGATCTAGGCAGTCCAGTTGTGTCGAGAGAACATACTAATTGATCCTAAATAAAATGATTTACTTCATTAAATTTTCTGCTTTCAGGCTAGGACCAAGATTTACAGTTAATGACTCTTATACCAATTTAAAATAGATTACATATATTTTTAAACAAGGGCATTATTGTCTTTTTATTTCACTGGCAACAATGAATCAAAGACTATCATAAATAGTCATATACAATATCTTATTCTCTACCCAAAACCTGATTATTGAGGCATAATTATGTTGTTTCTAAATTGATTTGGTTTTTTTGAATTTTCAGGATGTCTCATAGTGCTTTTAGACTTTTTAGATCGACTTTTTGCGACCAAATCTGAACTACTGAAAGTATAGAAATTGAATCTCTGGATTGAATCACAACCTTGCTTTGATTTTCAGTTTGATAGCAGTGTTGGTAAACCATATAAGAGTTGTGTTTGCTATGTAAGGAAATGCATTGGAAGGGTTGACTTTTTGGGCTTTTTTCTATTTGTAGCTAGAGGTGTAGGTAATTCTGTATTTGTATGTTCTTTCTCCATGATTTAACATTGCAGTAGGCCTTTTCATGATTGAATTGTGTGTTTAACTTTATTCAATGACTTATTATTTTTGTAAAGATTACATTTGATCTGACTTGACTTCTCTTGAATTATATTGTCAAGGTTGTGATGTCATTTCATGAATGTGGAGGTAATGTTGGTGATGATGTATGGATTCCTTTGCCTCATTGGGTTATAGAAATTGGCAACAGCAACCCAGATATTTATTTCACAGACAGAGCAGGGAGACGCAACACAGAATGCCTTTCTTGGGGAATAGACAGGAAAAGAGTATTAAGAGGCCGAACAGCAGTCGAGGTACTTCACCTTTCCCTCAATTTAATTAACAGATCATTTCCATGTAGCATTTAGATCCTGTCTTGTTCCAATGTTATTGCAAAACAACATTTTTGGTACCTGTGTACTTCGGAGTCATTGTTGGAAGGATTTATGTTATCGTACATATGGACTAAATGACAGACCATTTGGAGGTTATTTCTGCATCTTTAAGATCTGCACTGCAAGATCCTGATCATGGATGTTATCCTTGGATTGTGTCAGGCTGGATCTTATGGTCTATAATTGGATTATGGAATTTATACATCTTAGACCTGGATAAACAGTTTGGATATTTATTTGCTGTCCATTTTTCGTGATGTTCAATTCATCATAATAGGCCATCAGCTAAACCTGCTGAATAGCAACCTCTGTAATTTCTACTAGAAGATAAGGATTAGAAAATAATGTTTGTCCATTGAAAAAGGGAAATTGGGTTAGTTGGCAATCAAATCCCCAATGTGATAGTTGTTATGAGGATAAAATTTTCTATGACATTTTTTTCTTCTCTACACAATTTTGATCATATTTCTACTTTTACTTATATTTGATATGTTCTATGAAATTACATGTTGATTTATACATATAATTATTCTGAGTATGCATTGATAGTTAAATGTGATTCCTTTTCTGAGATGGAATATGTGGAAGCGAAGCTTATTGTTGTTCAAAAGCTATCTTCTTTTGCCCTCATGTTTCTTTTTTATTTGTTTTACTTGAAACTTGCCTGGTTATTTTATCTCGGTTTTCTTTGTGTCACTTGCTATAGAAATTTAGTTCAGAAAACAGGTAGTTACTAGCAAAATATGTACTGCTTTCTGTTCCCTTTTTCATTTGTAAACCAACATGTCAAAAAAATTTATTGAAATATCTAAATGGTTATTTAGTCAATTTTTGTATATTCTTTAATATTTTTTTCAGGTTTATTTTGACTACATGAGAAGCTTCCGGGTAGAGTTTGATGAATTTTTCGAAGATGGCACTATATCTGAGATTCAGATTGGATTAGGGCCTTGCGGGGAGCTGCGCTACCCATCTTATCCAGCAAAGCATGGTTGGAAATATCCAGGAATTGGCGAATTCCAGGTGGCATAATTCATGTCTTCTCCTTCCTTTTCTTGGAGTTGTATATGATTTGAAAAGTTGTAGTTGATGTCATCTTTGGATTTCCACTGCTTGGTGTATCTGATTTTCATGTCAGCAAGATGGTTTTTCATAAAATGTTTATAAAATTCCCTAATTATTATTGATCACTTTTTTGTAAGAAAAGGTGGAAGCTAATAAGTTCTCTTTCCAGTGTTATGACGCTTATTTACTTCAAAGTTTGGAAGAGGCAGCAAAAGCTAGGGGGCACCCTTTGTTAGGAAAAGTGCCACAAAATTCAGGCTCATATAACTCCCAGCCTCATGAAACTGGATTTTTTCGTGATGGAGGTGATTATGACAACTCATATGGCAGATTCTTTCTTGGTTGGTACTCAAAAGTGTTAGTTGATCATGGAGACCTCGTAGTATCTCTGGCCAAATTGGCCTTTGAAGGCTCATGCATTGCAGCAAAGGTTGGAGTTAGTTATTAATTCATTTATGTCATGATTGAGTATTTTTATTTTGTTGTGAATAATCAATTTATTTCGAAATAAAATGTCTGTCTTGTAATGCTTAATTCATATCTCAGATGGCTGCTTTTGTTAAACTTAGTAGTCGAAAATAGATTTATCTTGCATTCAACATTTCTTATCTATTTAACCAATTTGGAGGATTTTCTGTTATTCTTTTTAAAGCTAAGGTACAAAGGTTTTTGCTATTTTCAGTAAGTTTTTTAAAATAATTCAACATAATTATTTTCAATAATTATGTTGGCTTTTGTCCAAGCATTGCAAGTGTCTTATATTCATTTGCGGCTATGAGTTTTTTGCATATTTACTCAAATATGATTCTCTTCAGAACAAGAAAAAAGTCTGTTTCCAGCTTCAGAAAAGTTGAGTTACATCTTTCTTTCTTATTGCTGATATACACTGTGGAGGAATAAGCTTATTCTTCATGTGTTAGTTGTATTTTCTTTTATTGCTGAAGCAGATATCAGGTGTCCATTGGTGGTATAAAACTGCCAGCCATGCTGCTGAGTTAACAGCTGGATTTTATAACCCATGCAATCGTGATGGCTATGCTCCAATTGCATCAATGTTAAAGAAGCATGGGGCAACATTGAACTTTACATGTGTTGAGTTGCGCACGTTGGATCAACATGTGGACTTCCCAGAAGCAATGGCAGATCCTGAGGGTTTGGTCTGGCAGGTATGACACTGTAAAGGATTGTTATTCTCGAAGGTTTGATTTGGCACATATGACATTTTAAAGGTTGTTTGACTTTTTCATGTTCTTAGCAGATGTCCAATTTTCCAAGTAATGCCTGTTGACACTGCCTTGTTTTACTGACTTTCACAATTTGGTCCTAGAAATACGTCACCTTCTCAGATTTCTTTGCCATTTGCAAATATACATCTGTTTGAACCAAGAGATGTGTGGCCTCTATTGTAGAATAGCTTGTATCTGACTTCTGCTTCAATTCTTTATCCAGGATTTCCTGACTTGTTCATAGTGTTTATTGTTTATTGAACTCTTGTCAAGTTCTTTCAAGTTTCCCCTTAGGAAATTTGAGCCAGTCTGATGCTATTTTATGCTGTCGGGCTCTCATGCTGAAAGTATCTCATCTGACATTGAAATGGAATATGTATTTGTTGCAGTATGCTACTTACTCATGGTCCAACTTTGATGCATTGTTTTATTCCATCTCTAGAAAAGTCCATTTTTGTGTAAGGTTCTTGAGGCACCTGATTTGTTCAAGTTCATATATCAGTTAGGGTTATTGGTGTCTATAGGGTGGAGTTAGAATTTGTGATTATCATATTGAACCAGTCCTGATCTATTGGTATTTTACCAGCCATTTGGATTTTTAAACATAAAATTTGCCAAACAGCAACTTGCATTCTAAATTTCTATACTTTGCGTAGTCAATCTTTTGTGCTAAAATCGTTCTTCAATATGGAGAACACTGGCTAAGTTGCATTAAGTAGAAAGAATATCATCTTTCAACTAGTATATTTTTTTTTCCACTGTTGTTAGTAGACAGTAATGACACAACCATTGGTAAAGTTGTTTTGTGCATGCACACTTCTGCTGATTAGATGCAGCCTTATTATCAGGTGTTAAATGCTGCATGGGATGTTTCTGTACCGATGGCTAGTGAAAATGCTCTTCCTTGCTATGATAGAGATGATTACAATAAGATCTTGGATAATGCTAAGCCATTGAGTGATCCAGATGGACGACATTTATCAACATTTACATACCTCAGGCTTAACCCAGTTCTCATGTACGCCCACAATTTCAAAGAATTTGGGCGCTTTGTCCAGCGGATGCATGGTAAGAACTTATGACACTTCTCTATTCATTATATTCATATACATTATTATAATAGTATGATCATTATGTGTGCATGTTAGTCTTTGATGGCCACAAACTAGGTACATTATTTGTTGATTCCCAACCCATCTATGGCTTCACAATCACTTCTGAGGCAATCATGTTGTTTCCTTTTGAGGGTCTTCTAGAAGAATCAAAAGTGGAAAAAATCTTTCTAGAAGATTCCAGAAAAGAATATTCTGTTTTTAATCAAACAGCTGGAAGCACTAGTAATTTTGGTTTGACAGTGTGACAGCTGACATGAATATAATGACCTATTCTGGACAATTTTGCCTTCATTGATAATTTGGAGATGATGATTTGAACTAAATATCCAGAATAAAGTATCAAAAATTTTCATGATGCTGTTTTTGTATATGGATAACTTAGATTTAAGATATTTTTTGTTTTTTCCAACCTTATTGCTGGTGTCCAGAATTTTTTCCTTTGTAACCAAGTTTTTGAAAGTTCAGTATTAATATGTAAAAAAATGAGTTTGTGATTGTACTATCATATAACTATCACCCAGTTAGGGGACATTGGAATGAGATTCTCTTTTATATAGCACACAGACTGTGAATGTCAAGTGAATTGATTTCTACTCAAATAAGAGGCCACTACCACCTCATCTGTGGTTTCTTCATGTTTGCCAATCCTTAATGGTGTCTATTTGAGGTAAATAACTAGAATTAAACAACCATGTTAATTAACTTTTCTCAAAGGCTGCAACCTGGGGTGAACTTCTGGCACAATGATGACTCGTGATTAATTTAGCTGTAATACTGTAATATGGAACTTCCATTAATTTAGCTGTGTGCAGACTGACACAAAGTTACTGTCATTGTCTTGCAGGTGAATGGGTTCCCATCGCTGGTTAACTGGAAAAGGCTTCATGACAATGAAAATTGACTCGGTCAACTTGATCAGTCATATTTGGTTCCGAGATCACAACTTCTCAACATATTAGAACTTCATTATAAACTTGGAAGCGTCCTGTCCGTCAAAAAAGAAAGAGCACCACATTGGCTCATATTGCAGCTGCTGATGCATCTTTAATAGAGAGGTAGGGTCAAAAAAGGAATGCCAGATTCTCGGGTTTCAAATCCAAGATTAGAAAAGTTTGTCCTGCTTACATCAAATTTTTTACAACTTGATATGATAATATACAGGTACTTGCAAAAAGTGTAGGTTTTGCTCTTTAAATATAGTTGATACCAGTCAACCTATATCGACAATTTTATTCTGAAAGGTGTCGTAGCTTCATATGTGCTGATACCTCATCTTTGGATGCAGACAAACATTATGTTTTCACATTCTGGATTACCAGAAGAGGCTTCTGCACAGCATTTTGAATCTCCCAGCAGTTCATTCAATGCAGTTTCTTTCAAACTAATATTTTGAATCCATTCATTGCAAAAATGAAATAATTTCCATATGCATTTGTATGCGAACAAAGAAGGTTGGTAATGATGTCGAACTGACAGTGGTCAGTAACACCAAACCGTTAAATGTAATTAAATTATCTTTTTTGAACTGTTCTTGATAGCTGAAGACAGCTGCTCTATCTTGGATTAACAGCGTTTATGACATGCATGTGTATCCAGAAGATTTGGTATCACCATCCTCCCTTTCAGAAGTAAGAGGAATACTTTATTAGTCTTTAAGTGGCAATACAGCTGGTTTTAATTGAAGATTATATAAAAGACTAGCAATTGCTTGACCAAATAATTCTGATATTACAGCTTATTGTTATTGTTACTGTTTATATTTTTTTGTAAATATTTAGAAAAATAAGAGTTAATTAGAAATTACTCTTTTTAGTTAGTTACTTTTTTAGTATCATAATCCTTATATTTTAAAAAATTTATATTGTCGTCCTTACAATTACAAATGTGAAATATCTAGGTCTATTCATCTTAACATGTCAATTTTACTAACGAAAAAATAAAAATTAATTTTAATATTCTAGTTGGTAGTGGTAGATAACGATACCGCTGGGGTTACGGGTGACTATTGTGGATGAGGAGAGTGAAGACAATATGTGAAAGTCGCTTTGTATCTATGTCGACATCGATGTAATTATCGAGCGACTAAAGAGTCGTTTAGCATTTACATCAGTGTCAACTCTAATACAGAGCAATGTCATTTGACAATTGCGGTAGCTACATCGGCGTCGACGCAAATGGAGAGCGACATCGCTTCACTCGAAAATTATGTTGACATTAACGTAGATGCAAAACAACCCTTAACTCTCATCGTCATTCTCCTCATCCACAACAATTACCCGTGGCGCCTAACAATATCATCGTCCATCACTAACTAAAATATTAAAAATATATTTTTATTTTTTATTTTTTTTTATATTTTTGTTAATAAAACTAACGATGCAGCGTCGCTTCACTCGATAATTGCGTTGACATCAACGCAGATGCAAAGCAGTCCTCAACTTTTATCATCGTTCTCCTCATCCATAATAATCCCCCGTGGCTCCCAACAATATCATCGTCCATCACCAACAACTAAAATATTAAAAATATTTTTTTACTTTTTATTTTTATGTAATCATTGATAAAACTAACGGTGTTAGGATAAATGAACGTAGATGTTTCACTTTTACCATTATAAAGATATTAATATGTAATTAGCCCTAAAATAAACTAAACAAGGAGAGCAAAAATGATAAAGACAAAAACTAAGGACTAATTTCATTCTCTCTCTTTGTTGTTATAATCAATTTCATTTATTTATCTCTTCGTTTAAAGCCTTTAATCTCTAATTTAATTTAAACCCACCCGCTGCTAATTTTTACAGGATTAGGGTCCGAGATTTCGGATCCGACCCGAAGAACAAATCCGCAAACGATGGTTATAATGCGAACCAAAGAAACAAGAAGCAAAAGAGAGAGCGGACGTGACGGCGATGGCTACAACACGTAACCCGATCCTCCGCCACCTCCTCCTCCTCCGCCGCCACCACCTCCATAACCCCCACCCATCTCCTCGCCACTACCATACCCAGAACCACAGCGGGAGCCGGATCCCTGATCCACCACCACCACCTCCTCTTCCATAGCCTCCACCAGTTCCCTCGCCACCACCATATCCAGACCCGTATCCCGACCCACGGCCAAACCCTGAGCCATCGCCGCCGCCACTAGCCGCAGGGCGAATCGGTCTCCCCGCAGCAAAGAGCTGAAGGCAGAGCAGCAGCAAAAGTGCAGCGGCCAAGCCTTTTGTTCTGGCCATGGCCTCCAGGACTCAGTTGGGCCCGAGAAGCCGCGGCGACGTAAGGGGGTCATAAATAGAGAGCTCTGCATGCAAAAGTCCAAGGAGGCGAGACACGGGAATACGGCGCTGCAATCCACTCCTTGTTGCGTCTCCTGTACGGACTCGTGGCACGGCAGTGGAGTCGTTGAAGAGACGCTTTTCTTGGTTTGTTGGGAAGTGGAGTGAAATGACTCGAGGATTTTTACCGTCGTCCTGCTGCTGCTGCTGCTGCTTCTTCGGTGTGGGCTAATTATATATTTTTTTTTATAGTTAACTTTTTTTAGTATTTTACTTTTTATATTTCAAAAAATTATATTGATATATATATAATATCTGGATCTATTTAATTTAATATAATTAATTTTATCAATAAAAATATTAAAAATAAAAAAAGAGATAATTTTAACATTTTAGTTACTAGTGATGGATAATGTCAATGATAACGAACAATGGTGTCATTGAGATCATGGGTGACTGTTATGAATGAGGAGAGTGACTACGATCAACGTCAACACAGTTAGTTATCGATGCAAATGCTGAGTGATCCTTTCATCTCTAAACAACTGTGTTGACATCGACGCAGATGTCGAGTAATCATTTTGTTGCTTGACAATTATGTTAGTGTCGATACAAATGCAGAACAGTTTTCACCTTCTATCGTCGCTCTATTTATCTATAATAACCATCTATGGCCCTCACTTGTGTTGTCGTCTATCATTGTTAACATCGTCCGTCATTACAAACTGAAATATTAAAATTATAATTTTATCTTATATTTTTATATTTTTATTAGTAAAAATGAATAATATTATGATAAATAAACCTAGATATTTTATTTTTATAATTATAAAAGTATTAATATAATTTTTAAAATATAAAAACTGAAATACTAAAAGCATTTTTAAAACGATATGCATTTTTAAAGATTACTGATTGCAATTTTTTATTATTTATTATCTTATTTTAAAAAATTTAATATCACTAGATTATCCCTAACTAATGAGCATAAATATCATTTCGTTCCTATTCTTTTTCTTTCTCGAAACTCGAAAGACGGAAGGGACGGCGAGTGGCGTCCGCAGCTGTGATTTACCTGAACTGAAGATTTATAGCATCATCATAATGCATTTATATTTATCATTGCTGCAACAGGTATCACCGTCAGGATGGCCGAGTGGTCTAAGGCGCCAGACTCAAGTTCTGGTTCTCGTGAGAGAGCGTGGGTTCAAATCCCACTTCTGACATTATATTTATTCTTTAAATGTTTTTCATAATTTTCTCCTTGTGGTCCCCACTTGCAATATTTAAGTAAGATAAACACTATATTATTATTTTCCCTATTAGATCCCACTTCTGACATGAAATGATCGTACGTTTATATTTATGGTGTTCGTTTTCCACCTCGTGGGTGCCATTTCTCATGATAAGTTCTTTCAGGAACAGATCTATTTTTCATTTTTCTTGGATTATCTTATTTCTTTTTACCCTCATGTCTTCTCTCATGTAAGTCCTCTTCAAGATAGTGAGATACTTGTTTAAGGATTTATTTTAGTATATCATTTATTATTTTAGTAATATCATCTCTCACCTCACATTCACATCCAATGAAGGTAGAATTTATCGCTTTTGCTGTTCCAACGAAAATAGTTAACCCAAATGCATTCAAATTAAAATATCTATTAATCGATTGAGTAGAAACTTCTTGACATGCATCAAATATCATCATATCACGAATTGTCAGCGTTCGAGAGAGTGTTGATGGATCATCTGATAGATTTGGTACAAAAAAATAAACCTGCAACAACCAAGTGAAAAATTCTTCAGCAAAGAAAGGTTAGGCAATGCTTAAAGATACATCTCGCGATAACATGCTATTAGGTTTTAGTATAGCCTTGACAAAGTCTGTAAACGGCAAAACAATGTACAACTTTCTTAAACCTCGCACCTGAGAATGTGAAATATGACACAGTCCAAACTAGTATGGGGTAAAAGTGAATAAAGGATAGTTGGAACTTAGTTCACAGGGGTTCCCATGAATACAGAAAGCATTATGGCATTGTGTCTGGAAGACATTGTGGATGAACCAAACCAATCTAAATTCTTGTCTTCCTGTCCAAAAATAAGAAGAAAGGATGTTTTTAACTTTATAACAGTTCGAGAAACTACATCTGATTTAAATGTAGGAGATGGCGGGGGTGGGCTCACACAGTAGTTCTTAGTTGGATTTACGGTCGCTTGTCCGTGACGAGGATCGTTCCCTGCGCCTCCTATGAGAGTCCCTTGCATATGGTGAGTAGGATCGGTCTCGCCGACCCCTTGAGCGCGAGCGAGAACGAGTGCGAGATCGCGAGCGATCCCTACGACGTGACCAGTATGGTGAATAGCTTCGAGAGCGCCTACGATCACGACCTGCCAAATGAAGAAAAGAAAAAAAAGATCACCATGCTATTAGAACAATTAGACAAGTAAACTGATATGACGCAATCTGACAGTGGATTTTGTTGCATGAAACCAGCGCAATGGTACATAAAGGACCATTGCTGCAATTAGTCCAAATTACCATGCACTTAATTAAAATGCACATACAGCACCGACATCTTTTGCTGCCGCCATCTTTGTTCAGATCGTTCATTCCTAATAATTCTCAATTTCTTCAGTAACGAAAAAGTGTACCAAAGTGAGTTTTAGCTGAGGATTTAATTCAGCAAAGTTTTGATGTTATGAACATCAAATCTAGCATTCTGCGAAGCATCCTAAATGACAAACAGTGTACAAAAGGGTGACCAGACAAACTGAAACAATATAGGTTATTTTAAATAAACAAGAGATGAAATGTCACATACAAAGGCCACTCCCTGTCACATCTAAAGATTAGAAGAAAGATTTTTCCAGGTTTTTCAAATCTACTGTATCTTAAAGATTAGATTGCTCCAAAACTTTTCACATTTGAACATTATAAATAACAGAGATAGAAATTGCATCTGCATGGTAATTGTTGGTTCCGGGAAAAGTCTATATTCATCAGTTCACTAACTAAATTTAAAAATGAGATTCAATCAATTATCAATACCTTATGAGAAAGTATGACAGCAAAAGCAATTGATCATCCTAATAGTTTGAGCAATGGCAAAACTTTCGGCTCTAAAGAGGCCAGCACAGTTTAAGAACAAGGAAATAACTACAATATCAGCAACATAAAGAATTATTCAATTACTTACAGTGCACGTATAAATAGGTACATTCAGAAATGGGCAATATATAACAAAAAAGCAGTACATGCATGAATCATTTTTTGAGAAGAGCACAAGGACAACAGATACAGATGAACAAAAATATGTACCTCTTCTTTCTCTGGCACCACGATACCTTCCAGGAGTTGGTGTCCTTCCACGCTTCCTTTTTGCCTGCCATTGAAACAACAAAAAGAACAGAGTGAACAGGTAAATATGAACTGTACCATACAGATCATGACACTTATAACTGATATTGCACAGCATTTAGTAAAGTAGTGAGAACAGCAGGCAGTGAAGTTGCATTTCATTGTTAATATCTTCATTTTGTAAATTTCGTACAGAACCATGTAATTCTGGTACACTTGCAAGCTATGATAAAAGAATGTGGTTAGTCAGTCTCTTGAGAAAAGTCAAAGCACCTTTCTTATAATTGTTTTATGATTGATGTATCAGTGCTAACCCAAAAACAAAAATGCAACCAAAACCAATTAAATATTACAGCAGGACATAATTTTATTGGGCATACCAGAAGATGTTAATAATCAGCGTAAAAAAGGAATACACGGCATGCAATCCTCTATAATAAAGTCGAATTTTCGTGACTTCGATATGTCGATGTAGTGCTCAGGTTGGGATGGGGAGGTCAGACTGTTAAGAGCACATATGGATATTTCGATGAAGCTACACAACACCAAACCTGATGCCAAAAGTTATCAGGCAACACATCTCGAGATGAAAAGAAGCAACGTGCTATTACGTAAAAAAATAGGCAATGTTACATAACACTATCTAAGAAACAAAGTTATGCTACCTTCTGCACTGTGATTAAACGGCCTTCAAGTACAGAACGGTTTAGGTACTTAACACAGCGCTCGGCACCTTCCACAGTCTCCATTGTTACAAAACCAAAACCACGAGATTCCCTTGTGCGAGGGTCCACAATCACATGGCATTCCGAAACCTATACAACATGCAAAGTTTCATTTAGTGAGATAGAAATGTCAAAAGTTAAAATTAAACAATATACCTGGACCTCCATTCATACTTATAAAATTTCTAAATTACACTTTTTTCCATAAAAAAGTATGTACCAGTAATTTCCAACAAATAATTAAGCAACAAATGTGTCAGTATGCTAGCATGGACCGAACTTCTACCAGCTCAGCCATGGACTGGCATGGGTCTGATACGCAAGATTGAGAACCTTGCATACATCTACATACTACATGTTGGACCTTAATTTATAAGTCAGAAACCTTCTGGTGATCACATCCATCTGACCTTGACAAAACTGTTAAGCAAGTTTTAGCATACAAAAGTTGCAACATAACATCTAATGAATGAAAGCTAAAGAAAATTTTCCAAAAGTTTGCATGCTAATATTCACTACTAAAATATTTAGTATGACAATATATATGTATCAGCAACTCACATTCAACAACGAAAAGTATTAAAACTTCATTGAAGTCATACCTTTCCTTCTTTGCTAAAATATTTCTCAAGGTCACTGCTGCTTACTCGTGTGGATAAGCCTGTTACATACAAGTTGTTTCCAGGATTACTTGAATCAAAATCTTGGCTCCTGTTACATACACACGGTTATGCAAAATGCATGTCATTAGCACAAAAAAATAACAAAAAACCACCTTACTCTTTCGTAAACAACAGGTAAGGTCAGCAGCAAGAGAAGTAACTCATAAAAAAGCGCACCAAGTGCACGAGGCTCTCGCCAATATGGGGTCTAGGGAGGGTCAATGCACACAGCTTTACCTTTAAATATTTAAAAGAAGCTATTTTTGTGACTCGAACCTTGGTCTTCCGGGTCATAAAAGAGCAACATTACAGTTGTACCAAGGCCCACCCTCAAGAGAACCAACTCATAAAATACCAAAATTCCATGTACCTGGAGCGACTCCTCGACCTTGATCGAGATGGAGTTATTGATTTGCTACGTCTACTTGGGGGAGGAGTCACTGATCGGGAAGTATACCTGAAGAAAGCTATTCATTGTTGTAAGGGGAAAAAGGTTGATACAGAAGGTACCATCAACTGCACTAGTGATTTTGAAAGCTGTTTACCTCACTTCTTTTGTTTGCGACATCTACGAAACAGTAGAAATATAATGTTAAAATCTCTTAAATTTGCTGAGAATCTAATTATACTGATAATATCCCAAATTCCATGCAACAAGCACTAAAATCACTATTTTTGGTACATTTGTTGTAACTCGATTAAAAACAAGTACATGAGCACAGCATTTTAGTTCATACAAGATCCTACTACTTCTTTAACTCGGTCAATTAAAGTACCAAGTGCAATTGGATTTTCATCTTTCAAAAAAGAATCACACTATACTTTCTGTAAAGAATTAATATTTACTTCTACAAATCATAACCATATCCATAAAACAGAGGGTAAATAAGATTGATAGGTCAAAACCCACAGTTCATTCTCATTAGAAGTAAGCTTATACCAGTAGTTTTCCCTCTCTGATATACATGTAACGAGTCTAAAAAACAGACCTAGAGATTGAGTAAAGTCAGTTAGAGATTTAAGTGTGAACTTCAACCAAAATTAGATTCAATCAGACAAATTTCAGCCTCGAAGAGCAGGAGGCCATCTCTAACTATTAGAGAAGAAACAAAAGAAAAAATTTGAGGGAGACAATACGGGTGGAACGCCTGCAGCCCAAAAAACATGTTTTAATTCACAGTACCAATTGAAATGTACTGATCTTTGTGCTTGTGTCCCTTCCTTTCTTAAACATCAACTAAAATTCTTAGGACTCATGCAACATTCTAGAAAAGAAGAGAAAAACAAACAAGAGGAAATGAAACATGTACTACCAACTGACCAGCACTCCCAGTTATTCAAGCTGCACTGTCTTTCCTAACATGATTTCAGATATTGGTCAAAGGAAAGAAATGGACAGGCAATAAATAATTTCCTCCCCCAAATAAAACTCCAACTAAGACCACATGTCTATCATTCCAACTCAGTTCCAATATCTAATTCTCTTGTCAAAGAAAAAGTTAGTGTCTGGATTTACAAGTAAGGAGAGCATTGGGTTGTCCTGGTACATATTGACTCCCTATGAATAAGTTGACTTAGGGACTTCTGCAAAGGATCATTTTGTTTATCAACTCTCCAAACAGAAAATAGACAACCAATATAACCAAAACATGTGACATCTTAAACTTAAGATACAAATTCAAAGTAGTTTCATCCATGGGGCCTCATATGCCCCTCATCAGGTCTGGACCATCTGATAGCCAATACTGGCAAAGAATTAGATGATAAGTTGACTTAGGGACTTCTGCAAAGGATCATTTTGTTTATCAACTCTCCAAACAGAAAATAGACAACCATATAACCAAAACATGTGACATCTTAAACTTAAGATACAAATTCAAAGTAGTTTCATCCATGGGGGCCTCATATGCCCCTCATCAGGTCTGGACCATCGGATAGCCATACTGGCAAAGAATTAGATCCAAGAATAGTGCTGAAAACCTCAAGTTCCAATGACTCATAACAACTATCTGAATGTTCAAACGCATCATATCACAAGAAAAATTTACATGCCAAAGCTTATTTCATGTCAAAGAAAGGGAACCAAGTCAAATAAATCACCATAACTCCTCTAGCACTTAGGTCTTTGTCACTACTGTACACCAACTTATTTATCAACTCTCAAAACAGAAAACAGACTGAACCAATATAACCAAAACATGTCACATCTTAAACTTAAGATAGAAATTCAAAGTAGTTTCATCCATGGAGCCTCATATGCCCCTCATCAGGTCTGGACCATCTGATAGCCAATACTGGCAAAGAATTAGGTCCCAGAATAGTGCTGAAAACCTCGAGTTCCAATGACTCATAACAAATATCTGAATGTTCAAATGCATCATATCACAAGAAAAATTACAATGACAAAGCTTATTTCATGGTCAAAGAAAGGGAACCAAGTCAAATAAATCACCATAACTCCTCTAGCACTTAGGTCTTTGTCACTACTGTACGCCAACTTATTTATCAACTCTCAAAACAGAAAATAGACTGAACCAATATAACCAAAACATGTCACATCTTAAACTTAAGATACAAATTCAAAGTAGTTTCATCCATGGGCCTCATATGCCCCTCATCAGGTCTGGACCATCTGATAGCCAATACTGGCAAAGAATCAGATCCCAGAATAGTGCTGAACACCTCGAGTTCAATGACTCATAACAAATATCTGAATGTTCAAATGCATCATATCACAAGAAAAATTACATGCCAAAGCTTATTTCATGGTCAAAGAAAGGGAACCAAGTCAAATAAATCACCATAACTCCTCTAGCACTTAGGTCTTTGTCACTACAGTACGCCAACTTATTTATCAACTCTCAAAACAGAAAATAGACTGAACCAATATAACCAAAACATGTCACATCTTAAACTTAAGATACAAATGCAAAGTAGTTTCATCCATGGGGCCTCAGTATGCCCTCATCAGGTCTGGACCATCTGATAGCCAATACTGGCAAAGAATTAGATCCCAGAATAGTGCTGAACACCTCGAGTTCCAATGACTCATAACAAATATCTGAATGTTCAAATGCATCATATCACACGAAAAAATTACATGCCAAAGCTTATTTCATGTCAAAGAAAGGGAACCAAGTCAAAGAAATCACCATAACTCCTCTAGCACTTGGGTCTTTGCCACTACTGTATGTCAACTTATTTATCAACTCTCAAAACAGAAAATTGACTGAACCAATATAACCAAACCATGTGACATCTTAAACTTAAGATTCGAATTCAAATTAGTTTCATCCATGGGGGCCCATATGCCCCTCATCAGGTCTGGACCATCTGATAGCCATACTGGCGAAGAATTAGGCCCCAGAATAGTGCTGAAGACCTCGAGTTCCAATGACTCATAACAAATATCTGAATGTTCAAATGCATCACATCAAAAGAAAAAATTACATGCCAAAGCTTATTTCATGGTCAAAGAAAGGGAACCAAGTCAAAGAAATCACCATAACTCCTCTCGCACTTAGTTCTATGTTACTACTGTATGTCAACAACAAACCATGTGACATCTTAAACTTAAGATTCGAATTCAAATTAGTTTCATCCATGGGGGCCCATATGCCCCTCATCAGGTCTGGACCATCTGATAGCCAATACTGGCGAAGAATTAGGCCCCAGAATAGTGCTGAAGACCTCGAGTTCCAATGACTCATAACAAATATCTGAATGTTCAAATGCATCACATCAAAAGAAAAAATTACATGCCAAAGCTTATTTCATGGTCAAAGAAAGGGAACCAAGTCAAAGAAATCACCATAACTCCTCTCGCACTTAGTTCTATGTTACTACTGTATGTCAACTTATTTATCAACTCTCAAAACAGAAAATAGGCTGAACCAATATAACCAAAACATGTGACATTTTAAACTTAAGATTCAAATTCAAATTAGTTTCATCCATGGGGGCTCACATGCCCCTCATTAGGTCTGGACCATCTGATAGCCAATACTGGCAAAGAATTAGATCCCAGAAAAGTGCTGAAAACCTCAAGTTCCAATGACTCAACAAATATCTGAATGTTCAAATGCATCATACCATAAGAAAAAATTAGATGCCATGGCTTATTTCATGGTCAAAGAAAGGGAACCAAGTCAAATAACTGTGACTCCTCTAGCACTTAGGTCTAAGTCATTATTGTCTATCAACTTATTAATCAACTCTCAAAACAGAAAATAGACTTAACCAATATAACCAAAACATGTGACATCTAAAACTTAAGATACGAAATCTCATGGTCAAAGTAAGGGAACCAAATCAATAAATCACCGTAACTCCTCCAACACTTGGGCACATGCCATTATTGTATGACAAAGCTCTCTAACATTACGATGATTTATTTGATTTGGTTCCCTTTCCTTGACTATGAGATATGCTTTGGTCTCTATTTTTTTCTTGACGTTTCTTTGATTTATTTAATTTGGTTACCATGATGAATGTAATGTAACATGGCCATTGTGTTCATACAGTAACGCACACATGAATTAGCTTTCTTCAGAGTACATGGACATAAAGATTCTTCAAACTGAACTAACCCGATTTTTCACTTTTTATTATTAGCTAAGATCTATTTTCTCTCCTCACAGAAAATAGCTAATGGACAACAGTACTGTAACAGACGGACTAATCCTACACTTGCTAGTGAAGACAGTGATCTATCAACCTAGAATTCATGTTTTTGCATGCTACAAAATTCGCATCAAACATTTTATGATCTGGACCTTGCCAGAAATTTTCGGGAACATCAGCGATCCACTTAATCAATTCAAAGCCACTGTTCCCACAAGCAAAGACAACTAAACTGTCTTCGATTGGTCTACGCGGCAGCAGAAGCATATGCCGCTTCTTATTCCAAAACCTGACAATTCCCAGGCCCCCTAATCGAGCAGGAAACTTTCTTCGGAACTCCTATCCTTCTCCAACTACAAACCCGCTCTCTTTGCATCTACCTATCGATCCTTCATCCTACGTGATCCCTCAGACCCTCCATGACCTCCTGGTCTCGAACAACCCTCAGATCAATCTCTGTCTAAGAGAAGCTAAAACGACAAAGATACAAATCCAATCTCCACACTCGTCAGATCCGAAGAAATCAAGTCAAAACCAAGAGAAAGGGGGAGCAGAATCCGGGATCAGAGCGTACCCTTGCGGGGCGACGAAGCAAAAGGGGACGGGGTGATCTCGGACCGGAAGAACCCTATCGAGCCGTTCCATATATTTTAAGCTCGAAGCAAGGAATCCATTCCCAGGCCGAGGAGGACGGGTTCGAGTTTGTCTCCACCGATCCTGACCGTCCATTTCGTGAACCCACGCGATGAGGTCATCGCTACCGTGCATTCGCTTCATTTACGATTTAGTCCTTCAAGAATCTTTATTTGCTTATTGTAAAAAATAGATACTGTAATTGAATATATATATATATATATATATATATATATATATATATATATATATATATATATATACACACACACACCTTATAAATTAGTAATATATATACGATAAATGTACCTTATAAATTACTAATAAAAAATTATTTTCCAGCAAATTCAGATCAAAACATAATAAGTTTTTGCTTTGCATATGAATTTTACTTATTAGCTACATAACTAAAAAGTTCTTTTGAGATCAAAATTATCTACTTTATATTATTTGTTTGATAATCTATTTTCTGCCATCTTAAATCATTCTATATGGAGATTTTTATTTGTAGCCCCCGTTATTTACAATTCGATTTAAAAAAAATTAATATTTCTAAAATATCTTTATATAAATAGACGTAGATACGTTTCTCATCTTTTTTTTTTCCTTTTTTTTTATTCGTCTAATCATGAGCGTCGAGTAAGAAACAAGACGATAATGGATGAAACAATGAACGACGTTAAGGGTTGTGAAAAACAAAATTATATATAAATAATAAAATTATAAATATTTTTTATGTGTTGTCAATAGCAAAGGATTACCTGAAGAAAATATTTTAATTCCTATATTGTTCCCTTGCTGAATGCTCAATTCTTCCTGTCTTGATTATTTTGGGAAAATAATATTTATGGAATTGAGTAATATTTTTTCATCAAAATTTGTGTATGATTGTTGATATTTCAGAACTTTTGGGAGGTTTATTTTTCTTAGATTTTAGAAGGATCTTTTTCTGAATCTCTAGAATGATTATATGCATAAAAAATAAAAATTTGATGATCAACCCACACACTGTTTTCTGAGGCCAACAGAAAAAGGATGAACATATATGAAGTCACCACCTCTTTAATGCCATCTAATGCGAGACTGAAGAAGATAGAGTGCAGTGAATGATGGAGAAAACCTTCGAGTTCTTCCAAATCCCTGTGTGGAAAGCGCCTGCTGAAACTCTCCCCATTAATCTAAAGAAAAAGACTGGTGTAAACAAAGCAGGATTTGGCGACTAGCTGATGAGTAACTGGTCGAAGCAGGTAGGAGGAGGAGTAGGGCAAACCTGGAAGAAAGCAACAGCAGCCACGATGGAGAGTCTCAAAGTGCGGCGTTCGGCGCAAAATGCATAGTTTATGGAGCCTCACTTCATCACTCCACCATAAAATACCATGGAAGCACCCATTGCCTTCAATGCACTGCTCCCTCAAAACCCTACACCCTTACCTTCCATGTCTCTCGCCCCAAAGCTCCTATAAAGACCACCTGCAGGCTCTTCGGGTCACTGAAACCCCAGCAATCGATCGGTCTTCCATCGATGGCGACCGGGGCTGGTTCGCCATGCGGCGCCTGCAAGTTCCTGCGCAGGAAGTGCACGTCGGACTGCATCTTCGCGCCCTATTTCGGCTCCGACCAGTCACCGGCCCAGTTCGCTGCCATCCACAGGGTCTTTGGCGCCAGCAACGTGTCCAAGCTCTTGGCGCAGGTTCCGGTCCACGATCGGTGCGAGGCTGTCGCCACGATCGCCTACGAGGCTCAAGCGCGGATCAAGGACCCTGTGTACGGCTGTGTCGGCCACATCTTTGCTCTCCAGCAGCAGGTGATCTTTCTGTTCCTTGTATTCTGCTACAGCTCGGACGCGTAGTTGCGAAGAACCCTACTTACTTATCCTTCTCCCGGCATTGATAGGTAGCGGTGCTGCAAGCGCAGGTGATGCAGGTGAAGGCACAGTTGGCTTACAGAGCGGCACTGTCGAGAGTTTTGGAGGATCAACAGTGTCAAGAGAACTTCAGCGTCTTTCTGCAGTCTGATTCGGAGTACGGCGCCGATGGAGTGCTTCTCATGCAACAGATGGGCTGCAGGGAGGATGTCTCCGCCCAAGAGTTCTGCAGGAAGAGGACACCTCACCATGAGTTTGGGGAGCTGCAAGCTATGGCTCAGAGGATGATGAGGAGCTAATCCTCTTCTTCCGTGATGTTGTAAATGCCACACTAGAATAGAATAGCTTGGAACCTGACATGATCAGAAAAACTGGGTAATAAAATTGAGTGTTTATTGCAGTTGAATTGTATGAATGAATCACTGTTTTGAAGAAATGGATGTGTTTCTCTGCATTGAATTTGGTGACAGACAGCTAAACCTTTCCACAAAGTCTTCAATCAAGGCCTGCAGTAATGCCATGCAGTTCATGTGGATGAAAGCCTTACACTACCAAATACACTATCATCACATTCGATCACCATAAGAATATTTTGCTATATATCTTTGTCGGATTACAACTGCAGCAAGATTTATAGTTAATCATGTTTGTATCCTACATAACTCTCAGGCCATGATGTTGGATGTGCAGAGCTCATGAGAAGCATGAAAGAGTACTGCCACCTTTATCAACACTGCCTGCAATTCCACAAGATAAGAAACCCATATCCAACTGATGATAAGAGATCTCAGGATTTTGGATATGCAAAATGCAGAATAAGTAGTTTTGAACAACTGTTTATTTTCCTTCCAACTTACCAATCTAAGATGAGGAGGATTTCTTCATGTCATTAGCAAAAGGAAGTAAGCATACAACAAAGGGTTCTCAAGTACAAACCAACTTTTGGTCTGCACTTAAATCTTAAATGTACAAGTCTCATGAGATGCTTTGTGATGATTGATCAAGCTTCATCATTTATGAACCTATATTTTGACTGATGCACCATGGATTGCAGTGTTTGAGGTTCCATGAATCAGGAAGGGTATGGCCATCTCAACATGTTATATTTTATTTTATGAAAGCAGTGGCAACTCTCCATGTACTCCCCACTAGCAGCTGCCATTGATTGTGTTTGGACCAAGCAGCTTTTTCTTGTCTCCAACAATCCATTTCAACATAAGAAAATATAAGATATAATATCCTTTTCTGAATTGCACCAGATCATAACATAAACATGGAATTGTTGCTGCAACTCAGAAACCAAGTTTGCATCCATATTGCATCACTGGAATTCCATGCAGCTAAATGGCCTCATCAGAAGGATATATATAAACTGGACAGACCAGAAAACAGTAGATATCTCTATCTTTGGAAGGGGGGGGTGGGAGATCTATCAATCTACAGTATTGATACTGTACTGACAAGCAACACAAGAAGCAAAAGGCAAAAAAAGAAGCTTGATCAGCAGGACCTTTTTCTATTCCATTGGAACAAGAGGTTGGCAGAGATGCTGAATTCCAAAAGTGGATGTCAAAAGCCTACAGATGTGACTGATTGCTAGTCCTTAAAGCTCAAGGACATGGAAAATGTTGAACCTAAAGTAAGATAAGAGCAATGACAAATGGCAGCTTAGTGGACACTGCAACCTGACTCAGTTCAAATACTATATCATCCAATCAGCTGGTCTCACACTATTGGAGTAACTTAGGTTAGTTGGTAAAAATCTTTTTTTTTCTTAAGATATTGATCTCGAATTCTATCTTCATCATTTTTCTTTTTAAAAATTAACTTAGATATAAATTAGCTCGACAATACTTTCGTAGCTCAACTTAGCTCGAAGTCTTACTATTCTTTATTATGACTTGATTTGACTCAATCAAATATTATTTGGTCAACTTAACGAATACCATCATAGCTTAGAGTCAATTCGTCAAGTATTATTATAACATTAATTTTAATTTAAAATACAGCTCGACAAATACTTTCGTAGCTCAACTTAGCTCGACAAATACTTTCGTAGCTCAACTTAGCTCGACAAATACTTTCGTAGCTCAACTTAGCTCGACAAATACTTTCGTAGCTCAACTTAGCTCGACAAATACTTTCGTAGCTCAACTTAGCTCGACAAATACTTTCGTAGCTCAACTTAGCTCGACAAATACTTTCGTAGCTCAACTTAGCTCGACAAATACTTTCGTAGCTCAACTTAGCTCGACAAATACTTTCGTAGCTCAACTTAGCTCGACAAATACTTTCGTAGCTCAACTTAGCTCGACAAATACTTTCGTAGCTCAACTTAGCTCGACAAATACTTTCGTAGCTCAACTTAGCTCGACAAATACTTTCGTAGCTCAACTTAGCTCGACAAATACTTTCGTAGCTCAACTTAGCTCGACAAATACTTTCGTAGCTCAACTTAGCTCGACAAATACTTTCGTAGCTCAACTTAGCTCGACAAATACTTTCGTGCGACAAATACTATCGTATCGTAACTAGATCGATACATCATCATCGAATCAAAACGAATATTTTCTATAACTATTCGAACTCATGAAAGTATTATTACAAAGCTTTTCCTTTTAAGTCTTACTATTCTTTATTATGACTTGATTTGACTCAATCAAAATATTATTTGGTCAACTTAACGAATACCATCATAGCTTAGAGTCAATTCGTCAAGTATTATTATAACATTAATTTTAATTTAAAAATACCAATATAGTCGAGTTTACTTCCTTGAGTTTTTAACTAATTCAAACTTTGATTATTTAATGAAATATATATATATATATTAAATTATTTAAAATAAAAAAATCATTTAATGAAACCAAATTAACTGATTTTGGACTGATTCAGTTAGATAGATCTAAACTAAGTCTACACCTATTTTGATTCAGATATATCCTATCTTAATCAAATCGAATCGAAAATTAATTCGATTCGAACACCCTACTCAGTAAAATCCTCAAAGAGAGAATATTTTAGCTTTCATGATGGATGATCAAAATCTGAACTTATTCTTTGACTTATTACTTAATTACTCCATTTCATTTCAGGTAAATTTGAGAATGGGTTCCTATCTTAATATTTGGAACATAAAGAGTGGCTTTGCGGATTTAAGTCTTCGTAGACAAGCGAGATGGAAGTTAATGATACGATTAGGAAGGATAATAAATAAATAAATATAAATCCTGAATTAGTGAACCCAAACCCTACTCAGTTGCAGACCAGACAGCTCAACCATGTCACTAATAAATGTCCAATTGGCAAGCTAATTGGCACAATTACTAAGACCAACTATTTGTAATTGAAAGATGATTTAAGTAAACAAATGGAAGAAAACATATAAAAATTATTGAGAAAAAAAAAATCGAAAGCAAAATATAGAAAGATGGACTAAATCCAATCTGCACCATTATTCTCAATACAGGAAGATTCTAGTTTTCTCCGTCTAATTATGGAATTAATCCTATGCTAAATATGGCAAGTCGTCGCGGAAGGTGCGGCCCCTTTGACCCTGACCGTTGAACACCTGTCGCACGCCCTTCGTCGCGTCAACCCTTAAATACGGCCTCCGTGTTCTCGTCCTCTCCCGGCCTACTTCGCTCCTCCCTCCTCCCTCCTCTCTCCCCTCACCTCTCCGATTTCCGTCTTCCGAAACCTAACCAAAGGTAATGGATTTCCTCTCGTCTAGTTGTTTTGTGTCTCAGTTACGTTATTTCTGATGGAATCTGTGTTCGCCGTGGTCAGGCGTTGGAGAAGAGAGGAGAGGGAGGAGAGGAGTAAGCCGCTGCCGCCATGGGGAGCGAGCAGCTCCAAGTCCTTAACGCGCTCGACGTCGCGAAGACCCAGTGGTACCACTTCACGGCCATCGTCATCGCCGGCATGGGCTTCTTCACGGACGCCTACGACCTCTTCTGCATCTCCCTCGTCACCAAGCTCCTCGGCCGCATCTATTACCACGTGGAGGGCTCCCCCACCCCCGGCACCCTCCCGCCCCAGGTCTCCGCCTCCGTCAATGGGGTTGCCTTCGTCGGTACCCTCACCGGCCAACTCTTCTTCGGTTGGCTCGGCGACAAGATGGGCCGCAAGCAAGTCTACGGCATGACCCTCATGCTCATGGTCCTCTGCTCCGTCGCCTCTGGCCTCTCCTTCGGCAACAACCCCAAGAGCGTCATGGCCACCCTCTGCTTCTTCCGTTTCTGGCTCGGGTTTGGCATCGGCGGGGATTACCCCCTCTCGGCCACCATCATGTCGGAGTACGCCAACAAGAAGACTCGCGGCGCCTTCATTGCCGCGGTTTTCGCCATGCAGGGGGTGGGCATTCTCACCGGCGGCATGGTCGCCATCATCGTTGCCACGGCTTTCAAGGACCGGTTCCCGGCACCAGCCTACGCCGTCGACCCTGTAGCCTCCACCGTGCCGGAGGCCGACTACGTATGGCGCATGATTCTCATGTTCGGATCGGTGCCGGCAGGGTTGACCTACTACTGGCGCACGAAGATGCCGGAGACCGCGCGCTACACCGCGCTCGTCGCCAAGGACGCGAAGCGGGCGGCGGCCGACATGTCGAAGGTCCTGCATGTCGAGGTGGAGGAGGAGCAAGAGAAGGTGGAGCAGATCACGGGGGCGCAGGCAAACGCCTTCGGCCTCTTCTCCATGGAGTTCCTCCGTCGCCACGGCCTCCACCTGCTCGGCACCACCACCTGCTGGTTCCTCCTCGACATCGCGTTCTACAGCCAGAACCTGTTCCAGAAGGACATCTTCAGCGCCATCGGGTGGATCCCCAAGCCCGCCACCATGAACGCGCTCGAGGAGGTCTTCCGCATCGCCAAGGCGCAGACGCTCATCGCCCTCTGCGGCACGGTGCCGGGCTACTGGTTCACCGTCGCGCTCATCGACGTCATGGGCCGGTTTGTGATCCAGTTCGTCGGCTTCCTAATGATGACGCTCTTCATGCTCGGCCTCGCCATCCCCTACTACCACTGGACCACCAAGGGCAACCAGATCGGCTTCATCGTCATGTACGCCTTCACCTTCTTCTTCGCCAACTTCGGGCCCAACAGCACCACATTCATCGTGCCGGCGGAGATCTTCCCGGCGAGGCTGAGGTCGACCTGCCACGGCATCTCGGCGGCGTCCGGGAAGCTGGGGGCGATCATCGGCTCCTTCGGGTTTTTGTACCTGGCGCAGAACCAGGACCCGGCGAAGACCGACCACGGGTACCCGGCGGGGATCGGGGTCAGGAACTCGCTCTTCTTGCTCGCCGTCTGCAACTTCCTGGGGCTGCTCTGCACCCTCCTGGTGCCGGAGTCGAAGGGGAAGTCACTGGAGGAGATGTCCGGGGAGAACGAAGGAGACGAGGTTGAGGGCGCGTGAGGTGATAAGCAGGAGGAGGCAAGCTGATGCTGCCACCTTTTGCTCTGTTGTGTCTTCCACGACCAGTACTCTTCATGCGTGAATGGGTGTGATCACGGAAGCTTGGTTGGAGACTGTGCGTGTTCTTGGTAGACCGTAGCATTTGAATCATCAAATAATACACGACGGGAATGCCTTCCTTATATGATGACATCAATGTATCATTTTGTATGAAACAACAAAGTGCAGCTCTCGATTTATTTATTACACTCATCCCTTCGCATTTGGTGCATTCTCTGTTTCCCAGCGATCCTTATGCTTAATGCTTTACCTGTCGTACTTACTCATCGCTTACGACATGCCAATGATATGTTAGAAAGACAGCAATGAAAAGCGAGACGTCGGCCTGAGATGTGGAATCGCTAGTTGTAGTTATCGCTTTACAAAGATCGGTAGAATATTTATCTTCTCAGAGAGCATAGTTGAAATTGAATAAGTGGTGCGGATTCTTTTGAGCAAGTTGCTTGTCATCATATCCGAATAGGAACCAAGTTGAACAATCAATAATTCTGATGGTTCGATTTTGATTTTTGAAAGTTAGAGCCGAAACCAAAATCATTTCTGAATTGGAAAAAAAAATCTAAATACCCCTATAAATGATGAATACATCTTTCCAAAAAGTTTAATAAATGACTAATTAGAAAATTGTTTTAAAATTTTTAAAATAAAAAAATAGAGATGTTTCGAGTTCAAAATCGATTAGAACAATTCAATTCCGATCCTATGTTTGGTAGAAGCTGATTTTAAATCTACTATCGATCATTTAAAACTTTTCATTCTATGAAAAATGTACATTATCCATCCTTTTTAGGGACAAGATAGACAATGGCAACTCATAACATTACAATGTTCCTTTTGTACTGTATCAGTAAGAAACAAGAAGTTGGCACCAAAAAACAAACTGGTCTTATGACCATTTTTATTCATTTAACATGACTGATAACAGATACAAAGTGTCAACTCGGTGATACGTTGGCCAAACACCTCCACACCTTGACGGCACCCATCTCATCTCCGGTGAAAAAGAGCCCGGACGGTCCGATATGCAATGACCTAACGTTACTCTTGTAGGATATCGTCCCTCTTCCACCAAACCTAACATTTTGAGTAGAAAGCACATTAGACAAAATACATGAGATGCCTTACGAGCTAATACTTGTGATGGAGATACTTACGATGGCAATTCAAACATTTGAACACTGTGGTCATCAAGGGAACACAGTATAACTGGTTTCTCATTTGCATCGTATATTCCTTCCATTGCTAAAACTCCCTGTGACAGATCAAGTAACATGTTAATTATGATAAAGAACACGGTCATAATTTCCTAGAGACAAATATAATTAATTTGAACGTTCATGTAATGTGCAAGCTATTTGTGGAGATTATGAAAGGAAATGCTTGTCTTCACAGCACAATTAGCTCATGCAATATATAATTTCCATTTCAAATGCCTATTTATACCATTATATTTATAGTTCCATAATGTTGATAACTTCCTGAAGTAAAACAGACTATCTTCAACAACAGTACTAAATAGAAGCTGGGACAAGTTGAAAAGACACATGGACAACAAAAATTTTATGATGTTGAAGAAGTGATTAATGAAAGATACATAGAAGGTGATACACGCGCTTATAACTAAATTTTTGGGAATGTTTCTTTCACTTTTTTTTAATCGTTTGGCTGGCACAGAACAATGTTGACGGCAATGACTTCAAATGAACATGAGGATTTGTTTGTCCATTCTGTGCTTGTTCTTTAGGGAAGGAATAAATTCAACAATGTGACGAGGATGTAAACCACAAAGGACTAATGTTGTACAGAATTCATAAGACTATTATAAGTACCATGGTAGTATAAGAAATAAGTGTGTTAAAAAAGTAACAAAGATGCATCAAAAGGAGTTCTTCCAATTAATTTAAGAACTCCAATATGGTTTCCTCACTAGTGTTTTCTTCTCTCAAAATCTGGCTTGGACAGGATAAAATGTATCATAGAGAAGCATTTGACAAAGAAGGATATCATGCGATCTAGCCATTCCACTGATTTCCTCTTAAATCAGTTTCATTACTGAGCTTTGAAATATTTGATATAAATGTCTGTAGATATTCAATCCTTTTCTCTAAATTTATCGCAAGTCACAATTGATAGTCTAAAATAGTTGGGATGCACTAAAACAAATAAAACCTTCATCCAAAAGAAATGAATAAACATATGCAACTTACATGCTCTAAATTGTGGGTATATATTAGTTCTATACTGCTGGTATTCGTGGCTGCCCAAACCTGCATTTAAAAGAATTAATAACAAAATTGAGAATGCAAATCATTAAATTTAGAAAAAGCAAAGAAATCTGACCTTAATCGTGCAGTCCAATGAGCAAGATAAGAGATAGTCGTTCCAGCACAATACAGATGTAATAGCTGATGTATGGCCCTCGAGAGTGTGAATGCACTCAAGAGTTTTGAGGTCCCAGACCTGAAACAAAATTTAATATCGATTTAATTATATCTATGTTATCAAAATTTAATATCGATTGAAATCACATGCAACAAATACCCATAAAACTAAGAAGCATCCTCCTTCACCGTAACATAAGAGGACATGGAGAATTGTGCTGAGGAAGTGGGAGACTTAGTGCATCAAGTTGAAATTTACTGAAAATGAAATCAATCGATCCTTGTATGTTTACTGTTGTCAGTAGTTACCAATAAGTTGTCACATACAATATACATTTATTTGGCCACACACCAACAACACATGAAGTTTAGATTATGGTTCAGCTGACCCTGAGGCAACTGAATACTTTGAGGACATGATGTTTAACAAATAAGACAGCAATGTCAAGGACTGGATTATGTGCACCACATGAATAATGTAATGATCTTCTACTAGTATCTCTTCATTAAATTCCATAGAATACAGAGTTATTCTGAAATCACAATAATCAGACGTAAAGATGTTAAAATGAAACACTTGTACTTACTCTAATTGTCTTGTCAACTGATCCAGAGTAAAGCCTAACTCCCACGATCAAGCTCACAACAGCTTGTCTATGCCCAGTGAGTACAGCAGTTGGTTCAAAGTTGTTGCCCTCTGTATTGGACTTCCACACTAGAATAATTCCATACTGAAATTAGGAAAAAGATAAGAATTTAGAGTATCAGTCATGAAAGACTGCTTAGTAAATCATTTTACAGCATAGTGTGACTGCAAAACATCAAGTCCAGGCAAGATCACCAACTGAACATATTGCACACTTAAAACCACATGAAAGCTAGCAAAAATTACCTCGAGTCCAGCAAAGAGGAGTTCGTTTTGGAATGCCAAGGCATTCACCTGGCTAACAGATCCTTCTAGGCTTATTTGCAAGCCAGTCTCTGTATTCCATGCCTGCAACAGCATTTGACAAAGATTTGAGAACTCACAACAGCACAGCCAAATACAGTTTCCATTAGCCAACAAAAGATATGCATAAAAGTTTACAACTCTAACCTTAACACCTTTGAGAACACCGGCAAACACCCATGGCCCTTTGTTGAACATGCATATGATTTCAGCTTCCATATCTACCATCATAATGCACTGCAAGAACACAAAGTTTGTCAAACTTCACACTAAATTGAAGCTACAAAGAAACATCAAGTGCAAAGACATCAACCTGGCCAGTGTTACAGTTCCAAACTCGGACTATTCCATCTCGACTGCCAGTGTATAGCTTGTCTGACCCAGCTGGGAGGGCTATCCCTACAATCCCCTGCCATTGCAAATGTCATGAGAAAGTAATTCAGGGTGATAACTTTATGAAGGGGAAATCACTGAGGCCAAGAGCTTTGAATTTCACCTTCGCATGACCTTGTAAATCAATCAAGTATTCAAACCAAGGATTGAGGTCATTGCATTTCTCTTTGGTTGCCACATGATCGTCTGTAATTAAACTTGCCTTATTGATCATATCGAGCATGACCACACTGTGGATTATAGGTGGACAATGCTCCTTAGATGGACTGCAGACAGCCTCCTCATGTTCTTGTTGAATCATATTAACCTCATTTGTCAGCTTGCTTGACTCTCCGCCGCTGTGCAACGAAGGTGGACAGTGCTCCTCAGGTGTAGGGCTACAAACAGAGTCCTTGTGATCTAGCTCAATCATTTGGTTGCTTGGCCCTCCAGGATTTTCATGGAGCTGCTTCTTACAGGGATCGACATTAGGGTTTTTCCAGACATAACTTCTTCTCCAAGGGATGCCTCCATCAGATGAAGGACTACAAAAAGAGTCCTTGTGATCTAGCTCATTCGTCGGTTTGCTCGGCCCATTATTAACGTTATGGAGTTGCTTCTTACAGGGACCGACATTTGGGTTTTTCCAGGCATGACTTCTTCTCCAAGAGATTCCTTTATCACTGCTGTTTCTGTTTGAGGAACACGGCGGAATCTGATCGTGTTGGTAGGGGCATTGATAGCGGGTGCAACGCCCAGCCAACCAAAATTTACAAACGGGCATCCTCAATGATGCAGATGCAGGATGATGACGCTGATCAATCCGGTGACTCATGGACGCTGGCGCCGAAAACCATTCAAGAACAAGACAACAGAAGACAGATCAATCAATATAATCATCGAGTATAGGAAATCAAGGGAGCTCATGATTGAATCTTTCATCAGGGAAGAACACCACTGTCCATATTTTCTGTATGTGATTCAAACAAATCTTCGAAATAGAGAATCCCATTCAAGAAAGTTGAGCGGACAAATCAATCAAATTGCGAGTCCAAGATTGGATCCTTGGTCAGGGAAAGAACTGCGCTGTATGTCCTGAACGATCTGTCCGGCCCAAAACACTATCCTCCAAACCCCGTATTTTTCATCAAATCGAATCTCAAGAAACAAACGGAAAGCCGCCGCCGTGCCGATCAGAGATCCGAATACCGAGAGAGATAAAGAGGGGAATAATATGGGAGATTAAGAGCGGGAGGAGGAGGTCTGGGAATCGTCGTCTTCGTCGAAGGGATTGGACATCATCGTCGCCGTCCTCGTCCTCCTCCTCCAACCTCCTGTATCTCTCCGAAGGATCTCCCTCGTCTCTCCTCTCGCTATGATTAAGAACAGCCATGGAATCGAAACGAGAGATCGTAGGAGAGACCGAACCTTTTCGCTGCTGCGACCTCCTTCCCTCTCTCTCCTCTTCGCGTTCTTTACCGAGCGCGCGTTCGATTATGGTTCGGAGTCCCCCCCAACCCTTTATATACACGTAAACAGATTTACACTTAGATCCCTCTTTATTGTATAAAATACATACCAGTGTTCACAATTTTTAATAACACCCTAATCAAATAGAATTTCTCACAGATATCCCTACCTCTCGGTTAGGTGACATTTTCTTAAACACCCTCCTAAATTTGTTTTTCACACATATATTCCTTTCTATCCATTTGTGGCATTTATATGTTTCAATCTCCGGATCAATTCATTGCGATGACAATTAAATGTTTTGGACCGTCAGATCAGTGATGGCCATCGACTCCACCGTCCGTCACTCGAGCCGGGAGATCTCGGCCGTACGCTTCGTGGGCTTTCGGTGCACCATATCTTAGCCGAGCACGAGATACAAATCGAGAAGCCCATGTTCGGGGAACCGACGCCAGTCCAGATTACCCAGATAGCTCACCCAGCTCACCGCAAAGCTCCCACAAGTGGGTCCCAAAAGGATCCAACCACGAGTATGGTAATTCTCGTGTACAGGTTTCCACCTCAACCGTCCTCATATTGAATTTTTTAATGTTACAATCACATGTAATGAGGCAAAAAATTATATTGGTAAATTGTATAAAATTAACAATATTATGAATAATGGTATCAGTCAAGTGCATGGAGGTTTCTTTTTTTTGGTTAATATATATGATGTACTTGTAATGTTGTTCCTCTTAATATAAGATTTCATGTCACTTAGACCTTACTAGACTCACTCAAAACAATTGAATAAGCTTAATGATGAAGTGGAGGGGCATAAATAGCATGCTTATCATAAATTCTCATATGATCATTTATTTATTTTAGTTACCCTAGTATGACATCATGCAAATATAATGAGATTGGTGTGGATTTGTATGTTTTCATGAGGTATTTGGTAATAGAAAATGCCTTTCTTCAGCACTAATTGTGACTAAGATGTTAAGCAGATTGGATAGGGAATTCACATCTTGACACACTTTTCATTAGCCAAGAGGGGCACTAAATCTTGTAATTATATTGTTTAATTTAGACAATTGTTTATGAGATTATAAACTATTTCCCAAGTGTATGTCAAACATTCTCCTTCTCATTCACTCATGTCTTATCTACTCTATCACAGTGGCTAAGACAGTATAACCAATCATAAGGGTTTATGCTTGAATGAAAGTGCAGAAATAATGCATCCTTCACCTCAATTATGTGTACTTAGAGATACTTAAAATACTTGAAAACAAATCCTCACACAATACTACACTATGAATCTCTTATGGTGTATCTGTTCACCATAATCTTTCATTTTTGCATATTTTCATGATGGCTTTTCATTTAGCAAAGACTATCCAACAATACTACATGCATTTTTGTGTAACTTTATTCAGCTCCATTTAAATATACAAACTTCTTCAGAGAGATTCAACCTGAGCCATCTTACTCCTTATTTTATTCATGAGAAAAGGAGATGGCTCTCTCAAAGCTTAAAAGAGTCCAGTCTAATGATTCCTGAAGCCACAAGGAGAACATGCAAACAGTCCACTCTTGAGATAGAAAACACCTTCCAAGTACAAAGTACATCACTAACACAATCCATATACTTGTTCTTCTGCTCATAATGAGGTCGAGAAAGGAGGAGTTGCATGAACAAGGAGAACATGCTGTTGCAGGTCACGCATGCAGCCTCCACTAGCAAATGCCTGCCAAATGCATTGTTTTGTAATGCTAACATTTCCATATAGTAGCATGCATGAATCAATAAAGAACACTCAGAAACCTAGAAATTTATGATGTTAATGATGGTTGCAAGGTCACCAAGACCAGATAAGAGTACTAGGTTGCAGTCCCATCCACAAAAGCAACACATTACTGTTCTTTTATGCTCTAGAACAGGTGGAAAGCAAAATCTATGCCAGCAAAGTGCACCAAAAGATTCCTCAATGTTACTTCTCAATACCAGGGGCTGAACTTTGAGAGTAGTATATGCTTTAATTACATTCGTTAGGATTTATGATGTCCATCCAGCAGTAGATCATGTCAGAAAACAAAAGCTTTGTTGGTGCATGCATGCTTCCTGTGATTTCACCTGAAACTGGTCTTAGAAGATAAATAATTGTGTGTGTATGAGAAAGGATGGCAGGAGCCATAGAAGTGGATCTCCTCTTATTAGGGTAAGTTTTGAATTAATCTCACATAAAAAAGTTGATTAGATGATTTGATCTGCACACAGCTCCATGAAAACAAAATTGAATTGGATTCCCAACCAAAAATTATGATAGATACTCAACACTCTATGTTCAAATAGTCTTTATATTTCTGAGGTTACTATGACCCTATCTAATTAGATGGGTTATTCTTTGAACAAGATTAATCCAGAAAATGGGTTACATGATTTCTTTTTGATCTATAATGAAGAAGCTTCACATCCTACATTGTCCAAACATCCAAAAAGTATCCTTAGTGTCTGTCACATCTTTGAGAGGGGCATAACCTTTGACAAGAATCTAATCTAAATCTAATCAAATTGATATTTTTTTCTCTGGAACCATCATGTACTTGTCCCAATCAGTTTATGCCTTAAATATTAGGCCTTCCATTCTATTTGACCAATCTAAGTTTGAAATGATACAGAGACAGGTAATGCCTATGGCATGTGCAAACTGAGAATAACAAGTGGAAACAACACCCTTCTTGATGCTATGATAAGGTTAAATAGGTTGGTAGAAAGTGGCATGCATATGGCAGCCCAGTTTGATTAGCATTATGTTTTGCACCTCATGCCACTAAACATTTACATCTTTGGCACAGCATAGGAATAACATTACTCTGATTTCTCCTGTTTCCATTGATGGGTGAAATGGAGGTAAGGAAATCCCTTAAATAGCTTCCTGGTACTATACCTTTTATGGTTATACTTTGTAGATGACATATATCTTGTTGTTGGATCAAGGCATGAATACTCTTTCTAAAGATTCTTTCAAGGTTTATGTGGATCCAAAAAGACCTTCACAAACTCATTTAAATTGTTTGCACTTTGGAATTGTGGATTAAGAGGCTATTTGAAGTCAGAACTAAAGAAGCTAAAAGAATGCTGATCAACATATAAGATTACAATTGCCCATTAAGCACAGTTATAGTACTTCTCATAGATTCTTTCATGTCCAAGAGGGTTTACTGATGAGATCAATGTGTTCGGATTCGAAACTTATTTAACTCAAGATAAACAACCATATGAAACTTAGGAAGGATTCCACTACTAGGATGAGTAATTCACTAACAGCTTAGCTATATCTTATTTAGTTGAACTTTGATTGAACAGGACCTAGTATTATTAGTCAAAGGTTCTTGAAACATGTCAAATAGATCTCAATGAGGAACTCAGTTAGGTAGTAAAGTAAATGAGACCTAAATTCTCTATGAAGCACTCAACAAGATTTTCAATTCAATCTCTCTTAAAGTTGTTCCTCACTTAAGGGTGACAGCTGAGTCTCAAATTAGGTAGAACCTTGTACATTGTTGGAGACATAAATAGCATCACAATAAGATGACTCAAGGCATATTATTATTTTATGCTGCTACAATATCTAAAAACTTTTCCAAATTAATTAAAGTGAAGAACTTGAGTATTATTTATATAGACCTATTTGAGTTAGTGGGACAAGTAACTTGTTGATGACATAATTAAGCATAGAATAACTTTCTAATCGGTTAGGATGAATGAGAATGTGATGCTAAGTGTGTTGATAACATATTTATGTGAAGTTAATCACTAAGAAATACTCAAATTGTGAAAAAAAATCAAGATGATAATCGAAATCGCAAAAGAACAATATCTTGCCTTGATGAAGCATGGAAGGTCCATCGACATGATGACATAATATGCATATGTCATGTTTCCTTTGGCAACACAAACAGAAAAAATATTATACTCAGGTCCAAGAATCATGGAGCTCAAAGATATATCAAGCACCATAAATATTACTGCCATGAGAGGGCATGGAAGAAACAGTTCCAGGTGAATGCACGAGCATTTTCATGCAAATTTTGAAGTTGTAGGTTTGTTCTTACTGGAACATGGTTTTAACTTGATTGCTATCAAGCATTCATATGTTAGTATGAATGCTTGATAATAGCCTCAAGGCATGAAGGAAGAAGATATTAGAATATTACAAACAACAATATCATATCATATTAGAGAAGTTGAAGGGGGAGCACTAACCTAAAGAAATGACAACTAAATACTAAAAAATGGACAATAAATATAATGTTCATCTCATAGATGAAATAATACATTATAAAAAATTAGAAAAAGGAAAAAGTAATATCCACTCAACTCAACTACAATGCACAGGATATGTTCCCACACAGCCATAGCTACTTTTGCAATCTGCTCTATTGTTGAACAGGTGATCATTTTGTTCACTGATGTCAAAGTAAATGCTGCTAAGACAAGCTTTATATTTAAGAAGAAACCCTAGATTAATAATGGAGAACTTTATATTTAACATAGTATAATGCCTGCAAATCCTATAGAAAACATACTCAGTTCTTGCACAGAAAAATCTAATATTTTGTCCATCTCCAAATGCATTTATGTATTCAGCTCTCAGTCCCCTTATAAGAACAAGTATCATTTTTCAGAAAACAACTTGATACACATTTTGGTTTTTATTTATTTGGAATAGATATATTTATTGTTTAATGAACTCTTACATTTCTTAGTTCCTTTTACTTTTCCTCCTCATCTAGGGATTAAAACCCTACAAAGTGCCAAGAGGAACACGGTTTAGCCACAAAAGAAGATACCATTTCCTAATAATGGATTGAATAAAGGACTGTTCCCAAAGGTTATTCTTTTGTTGCTATCTCATATTTCCATAGAGATCTTCATCAACAAATTTAATCTACTTCCAACACTGATCCATAATAGTTATTACAACCTATGAGACACTACAAAGCAAGGGATACAAGGGTGCAATCTTCTATTACTTTGATTGTAGAGTTTCTTGTGTAAGGATAAGTAATTCAGGATTAAAGAAGATTTTGATTCCGAAACCTTATTATTAATAACCAAAGTCTTTGCTAGCCAAGCTATATTGGATAAGTATTCAAGGTAAAAGTAGAAATTGAGTATAGGGTTCCATTGCATTCAGATGTGTTTTCAGAATGATAACAAGAAGCTAACTTCAATGTTTGTCATAAATTGGGCCAATCATGTACTTTCATGTAAAAAGGTTATAGAAAGTAATCTCAGATTGTGGAGGTAATGCATTGTTTGAGTTGCCACAAGACAACACTGCAAAGTGTAGTGAGTACTGTCTTCAAACCTTAAACTGCTACATATGTTTTATCTTTTATATGAAAAAAAGAATTTAGTGAGGTTTACTAAATTATAGTATGCATTAGTTCATTACACATAAATTTTAATAATTTTAAGTTTAATTATATTATTATCATATAATTTAAGCACCAATCTATTCGGTTTCGGCTAGATGTCATTGATTGAATGGTGGCTTCATCAGATTAGATTTAGAATATCAACACTAGATCCCTGCATCAAAGATAATTTTGTCTATATAATACCCTTCTTAGGTCTAATCCCTGCTCACTGAACCTCCTCCATCCTTCTCTCTCTCTCTCTCTCTCTCTCTTTCCATCCTTTGAGACTCCAAGACATGGCCCTTTAGCTGGAAATCTCTCAGATCTGTAGTGAGAAGTTAGATCCAGTTCTCCCTGGTTGGTTTCTTTATATTGTCTGATAGCTTCAAGGATTATTATCTCTTACTACAATCTTTCTCTAGGAAAGAACATATCATTGATATTTGGATCTCTATGTGCTTGTGTCTTTTGGTTTCACTTGTTCAAGAGAGAGTCCTAATCCTTCCTGGTGTTGCCTCGATACAAATCAATGTGTTTTCTTGGTCTTCGTTCACCTTTCTCTAACCTTCCGACAGCTAGTACCTCTCTGAGTCAGCAGGCACTCTTGTTCATGGGGGGGTGCTATGCATGGAGCGGATCTGGCAGTACACCTTGCATCAACTTCTGTCTTCTTGTTTTTGATGCTGTTTCCTGCCTTTCATGATCAGCAGCATCTTGAGCTGGGATTCTTCTCGGGCCAACATTAGGGCTTTTCCCAAACCAATCCATCTCTCTTCTACCTGTGATCTTGTCATTCGATGTGGCGCACGATGCTCATTGTATAAGCCGGTGTTCGCAGGTGTGGCATCATCAAGATTCACATGGATTACACAGTTGTTTTGATCAGTGAGAATCTTGATGATGCTGCATCGGCAAATACGCGACTGTGGAGCTTTCTACCCTGATTCCCTTGAGGTATGTTGCATCTTCCTAATAATTTTTCTTGTATGTGATGCCTATCGAAGCGATGGAACAGTTCTTCCTCTTCTTTCCTTTACTTTTTCTTCCTTAGTTGTCTGATTCGCGAGATGTTGAATGATCTTGAAGCTTAGCATGCTGTTGAAGGAGTAGGTTTTCCATCCGCGACACTGCTTGATGAGTATATATGTCACCAGTGATGCTTTCTTGTTTGGCCTTTGTTCTGAACTTGTCTTCTTTCTTTCTTTTGATTGTGATAGAGAGGAATGCAAACATTACACTGATCTATGCTGCGATATCTTTCTAATGTTCATTAACATTCATTTTGAATGATTTCCACAATCAGTTTCTTGTGTGCATATATTTTCTATGTTCCATAGTTGCATTAATGAGATCTGAACTCTGAAGATTTTGGTTTTCAAAGATTAAAGCAATCATTGACTGCTTATTATGTGCCTGTCAACAGCAAAAAAAAGAGATTAATTCCCTTTGTTGTTCCATCAAACAACTCCTATAAGCACCCATTTACAGGGACTATCAATATTGTAAGTCATCTATTCTTTAAGTTTCTTTTTGGACAAAGAAAAAAGAAAACACTCAATGTTCATGTCCATGGTGATTGGAGATGAAACAGAAGAATGTTCCTTAGGTGGTGTTTGAGACCAATATTGCTGAGTTATCCAGTCAATCAGCCAGTCAGTGTTCAAGACATTGTTGTTATCAGAAATTTTTATAGGATTTTCTATCCTTTTTCTGTTCTTCACAGATAAAAAAGGAAATTTTTATTCTTTTATGTTCTTTACAGATATGAACTCTAGTCAAATGATAAAATTTAGGTTCTGAAAAGTATGGAGAGATAAACAAAACTGTAGATATTGGGTGAATGAATGCAAGCAAAATCTGTGTGTGTGAAGTACATATGCTGATATGCAAGCTAGCACAGATTTCATGTCTAAAATACAATCTAAATCAATTTTAGCAGCAATTTTTTGGGGGGGCTTAAATGATCTGCATGATTTCAGAAGCATCTTGAGCTGGGATTCTTCTCGGGCCAACATTAGGGCTTTTCCCAAACCAATCCATCTCTCTTCTACCTGTGATCTTGTCATTCGATGTGGCGCACGATGCTCATTGTATAAGCCGGTGTTCGCAGGTGTGGCATCATCAAGATTCACATGGATTACACAGTTGTTTTGATCAGTGAGAATCTTGATGATGCTGCATCGGCAAATACGCGACTGTGGAGCTTTCTACCCTGATTCCCTTGAGGTATGTTGCATCTTCCTAATAATTTTTCTTGTATGTGATGCCTATCGAAGCGATGGAACAGTTCTTCCTCTTCTTTCCTTTACTTTTTCTTCCTTAGTTTGAGGCCACCATACATGAGAGGTGAAATTTAGAAGGGAAGAGAGCAAAATATACTTTGTTCTCTGAAATTTTTTTTATCTTTTTGCCCCCAATCATTTATTGTCTATCTGTTTATCGAAAATATTCTTATGTATAAGATGATAAAGATATCGTTAGATGATTGTCTCAAGATATCACTAATGATCGAAAGAATCATGTTATATATATTAGGTTTCGCCTATAATCTAAAAGCTTAAGCTTTGAATTGAATCGGTATCTGACTTAATATATATTAATCCCGACCAATTTGACTTAGACTTATCATTGTAAGATTTTTAACACGGTATCGGAATTAGATGGACAGAAATTTGATCTAAATGAATAAAAAAAAAAGAGATTAAGATAGTCATGCTATGATTTGACTGAATGAGGATGAATCACATTATTATGATAGATACAGATGAGTGAACCACTCTTTAACATCAAAAAAATACAAATTCAAAGTTTGAACCCCTAAGAATAAGAGAAAACTCTAAACCCACACTAGGGAAGATGCTAAAGATATTCTTGTGTATTAGATGAACAAAGATATTGTGAAAAAATAGTCTCATATCATTAAAGGTTGAAGTTAGATTACATATATTAGGTTTGATCATAACCACTTTGATATAGACTTGTTGATATTGTAAGATTTTCAACACTGCTGAAACTTTTTTTTTCCTTCTCTTTTTTCCATAAATAAGTTGGAACTAAGCATTCGGCAAGCAACTTTTTGTTTGAGTAGCAATTTGAGATATTTCACTGCCAATGGATGGACAGTGAGCAGGAAATGTTGAAGGCAAGCTGTGGAAGACATTAACACTGTTGATTGCAGTGCAAAGTATGGCCAAACTTCAAGAACAGGTTTTAGAAGAGTGTCTTAACAATGCATTCTAATCTTCTCTCCTTTTCTGTGCACACAATAATCATGCAGATTTTTGGAGTTTATACCATTACTCCCTTTTAGCTTTTGAGATTCCCATCATTAAGGTGAATAATATGTAGATATTGGGTGAATGAATGCAAGCAAAATCTGTGTGTGTGAAGTACATATGCTGATATGCAAGCTAGCACAGATTTCATGTCTAAAATACAATCTAAATCAATTTTAGCAGCAATTTTTTGGGGGGCTTAAATGATCTGCATGATTTCAGAAGCATCTATTTGGCCAATGCTAAATTGACAGAAGAAAGCTCAACTGTACATATGCTGATATGCAAGCTAGCATAGTTGTCTGCTTAGAACTGATGCTCTGATGCAAATTCAAAAATCCTGCATATTTGTCTTGTACTCTGCTAGAATTTATTATGATGAAATCAGGAAATCTGCTTTCTCTAATATTGGAACAAAAATGAAAGATCAGATCTTTATTCATCTAATATATTTATGATTTTTTGCTCTTGCCAATTCATGCTGAAAAAATTCCCATTGGATTCGAATGTAATGAACATCTTGTAAATCTATTATGATGTCCATTTACTTTCCTATCTATAATGTTCTTAAGGAAAGATGTTGTGACAAACATAACCTGTCTAATCGGTCAGCTGCTATTAGTTTCCCCATGTTGCATTTCAGCCAGTTCTCATATTCTACCATCATCAGAGGAGAAGCTTTCCATCACATACTTGGAGTCTGCTGAAGATCGTAACTAGCAATGATGCTGTGGTCCATTTAGTCTGTATTTTTTGTTCTTTTCTATTGTCATTTTCTCTTTCCTTTCTGCTGTTTTTGTTCTTTTATCTGAACACAAACACAGATTTGTTTGGAGGATACATCACAGCAAGACCACATCATGATTCTATCACGCTGTTCTCTTTCTTTGCATGCTTAACTCAGTAGTCGCCACTCTTCGATCTACCCCTCGACAGCTCTGGTTTCATGGATCCTCAAATCTATTTCTTCCAACAAGCAATAGAAGAACAGAAGAACACACAGCAATATAATTGTTCAAAGATGAGAAACCCAGATATCTCCACATGCACACACTAGAGAAGGAAGAGAGCTACATCACAAGCAGCAGACTGAGATAGTAAACTGATCTTTCGACACTCACTTGAACGGAGTAGACATCCGTAGTTCTCCTCATTCATTCTCTGTATCTCCATTAAGCTCTTCGCTTCGAAACGCCTTCGATTTCTTTCGAGTCGTACGTGAGTTCTTCTTCAGACCGCATGGGAGACTGAGTTCGTGATCCGAATACATCTACGAACGTTCCAAGTTCATATGGGATCCGTACTCGATTCATGGAATTCGGATCGGGTAAAGCCGCTTATCGGGTTCCTTTTAGCCCGTAAGCGGATCCTCCTCTTCCAATTCCTAACCAATAATTCTACAAGTACTTGGAATCGAGAACGAACGGTATACTATTGGTTGTTGGATGTGGGGTCCGCAGTGAGATCCAATACACCGTAGGTGAGTGGGATGAAGCGTCCGCCAGGAGGGAAACTTTTGCTCTCCCGGCCAAAACCTAACGTCTAAAACCCACGTCTCCGCGCGGCGCCGCGCCCCGAAACAAAGCTTGCGCTGTCGAGCGGTTCGCTGCTTCCTCTCCGCCGCCCGCTGCTGGCTTCGCCGAGCTCCCCTTCTCTAGCCTTGCCTCGCTCTCGCATCTTGCTTCGCCCTCTGATCCACGAAGGGAACAGAGACTGATGGGTATATTCGAGTCATATCGAGCGATCGGCTACATCACCAGCAACGTCCCCTTCTCCGTCCAGAGGCTGGGGACGGAGACCTTCGTCACAGTCAGCGTTGGGAAGGCGTGGCAGATCTACAACGTGAGTTTTGTCTTCACTTGTTCTCTTCTTTCCCTCTTTTATTCCCTTTGTTTAGTACTCTGAAACATGCGCCGTAATGTCTGCTTGGGTGAACCCTATTATATCTCCTTTTCTTCAAGAATTAGGGCTCACGTTGAATCTTCCATTGGAGTTGTCCTAGTTGGTCGATTCTGACTATGGAAACCATTCAGAAAAGGGTCTTGAATTTAGATTGGTAGTAACTAATACATTGGGCATAATATAGTGACATGAGAAGTGGCAATTTTTTGCAATATTATGTGAATATGTACTTCTTCCATGATGCTGGTGATGAAAATAACGCTAGAGTGAGTCTTCACTAACGGGAGACAGATATGATCGTTGCTATTCAAGGTCAAGAACTTGCATGTATGAGTCTGTTACCACAAAGTAAGTCCTTGGAAGTCATAGACATAATGGAAAGGGTGATTTACATATGGAATTATGTCTGCACATTTACGTGGATCATCTGTTAAAAGAGATTAGTAGTTTTTTCCGTATGCATGACTAAAAAAAAAGACTCATCTCAAAGAAACTTTCAATAAGCTACTTTGTTGTGCGAAGAGTTGATGATTTGTTAATTTTATTGGTTACTCTTGGGGGATAGGTCTGAGAATTTATTCCCTTCTACTGCTCCTTGTCCTCCTCTAAGACCCTAACTTTGGTTGGTGTACTCAATATCTAGCAATGCTAGGATCGCTGGTTGGTGTACCTACTCAAGAACTTCTGGCAATGGATCAGGCTGATCATTATTGTTGTTGGCCAATTCTGAATCCTTGCTGCTGGACCATAGATTTTTAATCCGAGTTTATAATTTCTCATTAGGATATTCTCTCATTTTTGCCTTTATACATCTATTGTCAATTAGCATGAACTTTTAGGTATGTACATGATCCATATGACTGGTATCTATTGTCTTTTTGCTTTTATATGATCCATATCTCTCATCGGGTCTGTTGTTCATGTATGCAATGCCATGTTAAAATTCTTAAGTTGGTGATATGCACAAGACAGCACTTTTTATTTCTACAATTATCGCAATCATTAAGGTGACACTTTTGATATTGTATTTATTGTTTTATCTTCTTTTCTCATCTAACCTTTGGTCTTTCTCTTACAGTGTGCCAAATTGACTTTGGTGCTTGGAGGTAATATTCAACATCTTAAATATTTTTCTTTTTTTCAGACATGTATCACTTAAAATTTGATGTTTTCTCATCTAACCTGATTCTTTAAAGTTCTATTGCCCTGTGACATTTGCCTTGCAGTTTTTACTTTGTTATGTTATGGCTAATGCTTTTCCTTTTTCTTTTGAATATGGTGCCAAAAAATTCATGGTAGGTCCTCAATTGCCAAAGAAGATCAGAGCTCTTGCATCTTACAAGGACTACACTTTTGCTGCATATGGAACTAATATTGGCGTTTTCAAACGTGCTCATCAGGTTTGTATTTAGAAGAAGATCAACCTTTGGCATGAGTACATGTTATGAGCTATGCTATCTCCTTTATGAATGCTTTAATTATTAAAACTTTGTAATTTACTTGGCATTGGTTAATTAAGTTAAAATTGTTCAGCTATAGATCTGGTCAAGTCAGATTATGTTTCATGCCAATCAGTAAGAAACTTAAAAAGGACATGCTATACCTTATTTTGTCTTTTCCAAAGTCTCAAAGTTTGATCAGTTAGGGATTATCTACTTATTGAGACACAGGGTTGAAAGCTAATAACTGTTGAGTTTTGAGATATCTTGTTATCTTGAGAAGTAGGAAGGTATGTAAAAAATGCAGTTGCGTGGAGCATAGAGTAGAAAAATCAACAAATTATAGTGATATCATAGGTTAAAAACCATGCGGTTATTGATTATAAAAATTTCTTGTGTGATTTCACTTGATGTATTATCTGGGTCTAGCCTGGGTTTATCTTCTATAAAAAGGGTGAGAAAGAAGATGAGGACCTTCACTACAAGCACTGATGTAGTGCATGTTGGTCTTTGACTATTAAATTATCATGCTTAACATGACTAAGTGGTGGAAAAAGGTTCATCTACCTTTCCACACATTTTTGAACTGAAGGCTTTTCTATATATTTCATTATTTTGGTTGTCATAATCACAGTTGTTCATGATGTTTATATCATGTTACACAAATTTCCTTTTTAAAATAGTTTCAGTATCATAATGCAATAGTGAACTTTATATTCACCATGAAACTTCCAAACATGTAGTGCATCATATTTGGGCAAGGCATGAGGGTAACTTGGCTATCCAGCCAGCCATATTGATGGGATGAATTTGGTCAACAATGATGATTACAACTATAATGAGCGTGATAATGAACAACTCTACCAAATCGTGTTCAAATCTCAAATATACTTTGCATTACGTGTAGTATAATCTAGTTAGTAATTTCCTTGCCTAAGTCTCTATGAGCTTCCTCTTTTGTTTTGACTACTTGATGCTTATTGACTGTCAATTGTTACCTTTAAAGAAACAGTTTTTATCTTCTAAGCTTAAATGGTAGTAATCAGGTTTTTTTGCCATTTCGCTAACTTATTTTGAGCAGATAGCCATGTGGAGCGGACATGAAGAAAAAGTTAATCTTTTGCTCGTATTTGGAGATCATGTCTTGAGTATTGATGTTAAAGGCAATATATTCATTTGGTCCTTCAGAGGAATGGAGCTGAACCATGAACCAGTTGGGAATATTCTGTTGGATGACAAATTCTCCCCAAGTTGTATTATGCACCCAGATACTTACCTTAACAAGGTTGCTGATAACTTGTTCCTGCCACTAATGCTAGCTAAATGAGATTTGACTTTGAATATGACCTTTTATCAAGAAACTAAATGTTATACTTAAATCAGGTTATTATTGGTAGTCATGAAGGTCAGTTGCAGTTATGAAAATAGTTAATCTTTGCTCGTATTTGGAGATCATGTCTTGAGTATTGATGTTAAAGGCAATATATTCATTTGGTCCTTCAGAGGAATGGAGCTGAACCATGAACCAGTTGGGAATATTCTGTTGGATGACAAATTCTCCCCAAGTTGTATTATGCACCCAGATACTTACCTTAACAAGGTTGCTGATAACTTGTTCCTGCCACTAATGCTAGCTAAATGAGATTTGACTTTGAATATGACCTTTATCAAGAAACTAAATGTTATACTTAAATCAGGTTATTATTGGTAGTCATGAAGGTCAGTTGCAGTTATGGAACATCAGCACAAAGAAAAAGCTTTTTGAATTTAAAGGATGGAGTTCATCTGTTTGTAGTTGTGTTGCCTCACCTGCACTTGATGTAGTTGCAATTGGCTGCTCCGATGGAACCATTCATGTCCATAATGTGCGTTATGACGAAGAATTGGTTTCCTTCACACATTCTACACGTGGTGCTGTGACTGCCTTATCATTCAGAACTGGTACATGGTTTCACTTATGTGTTCTTTAACTGATAAGTTGTTAATTGTTAAATAACTTGGTGCCAGTTGTTATGATAGACCTTAAACTTAGTCATGTTTCTTCTTGCTGTATATTTTTCTTAGGCAATTGGCTCTTGCCCTTATACACATCTATTGGTTTTGTGGACAAAATCCTTGTTTGTTATCAAAAAGCTTCTGGGAAGACCTTGCTTTTTTGCTACTAATTTGCAATAACAGGTTTGGATAAATCCATAAAATCTAAATTTACACAGAAATTTTCTGTTTGGAAAAGAGAAATTTTTTGTCATCATGTCATGAGCACTCAAGAATGATGCTTATGGATTTAGTGGATTAAAAATCTGTGAAAAGTTACTGAATGTGGTGCTGCTAATTGTCTATTTGATGTGTTTTACATTTATTTTAATGTAAAATCCATTGTTTAATGGATCATGGCAATAATGTTATAATTATTATTTCTCTTTTACACAGTCCATTTCTAATGTAGCCCAATCCAAGATTTTTTTCCGATTGATTGAGTCTGAATATATTTTTTTAAATTCTTTAAAGTTTTTAAGAAATTTTTTTATCAGCTTTAAATGTTGGGTTTGGTTGATAAGTCTTAATGTATCAACCCTTTCGACAAGATTTTATCTTTAGGAAGTTTTATATGTCTTTGAACTGGGAGAGGATGAGATCAAGTCCTTGTCTTATCCTAACGTAGTAATGATTGAACAGTTGATCTATAAATAAAGCCTTAGAGAGCTTAAACATGTTTGGCATTGGCAATGATGAATTTTTCTCTTCTTCCTTCTCTTCTTCTTGTTCTTCCTCCTCCTTCCTCCTCTTCCTCTACCACGTTCTCTCCTTCTTCCTCTTTCTCCTTCCTTCTCTTCCTCCAATGTGCCTTCATCTTCTCCTCCTTCTTTATCTTCAAGATACCAGTACATACAGGTGTACTGTGTGTCAGTATACTGATATGTACAGCGCATGTACCAGTTTGGCCAGTGACCGGTACACAAAATGGCAATCCTTGGTAATTTAATTAGTATATCTAATCTGGCTTTGTTTGAAGTGAGTTACTATTATTGGACATCATACTTTGGTAATATATTCTGTTTAAAAGTTTACCAGAATAATTCTACTGTACATCCTGACAAATAGCACAAATTTCAGTAACTTATAACATGAAGGCAGTGATCTTGTCCTTAATATACTTCTTTTTATTATGTTAGATGGGCAGCCTCTTCTAGCATCTGGGGGTTCATCAGGTGTTATAAGCATATGGAATCTGGAGAAAAGAAGACTTCATTCAGTGATAAGGGATGCTCATGATGGATCAATTATTTCGCTCCATTTTTTTGCCAATGAACCTGTTTTGATGAGTTCAGCAGCAGACAATTCAATTAAGGTATCATTTTAAATTAATAATTTTAAATGCCGCTACAATTTTATATAATCCTTGTCTTTAATTTTGTTAGCTCTAGTTATTATTTACCTAATCTCATATTGGGCATTTTGTGTGTATTAGGCCCACTAGGAGGGTGGGTATATATAAATTGGTATCTCAATTAAATTGGTATTTTAATATTCATTGCTTGATAATAGGATTGCATCAGTTATCCATTGTGACAAGAGTCCTAAACATTTTCTTGCTTCCATGTTGCTTGTAGTCAATTGTGAAGGTTATAGAGAATGGACAACAATTTGTTCGCATTTTCTTTTTTCTCTTTCTTGTTTAGCCAAAAGGGTAGTTTATGTGGCCAATAGTTGAGCGTACCTGCCAAAATGTACACCATTATTCCATTAATCCATCATTCATGTATATCAGTGATTTTATGTCAACTTGGATATGTGTTTAGGTTTCTATTTTTTACAAAGTAATCTTTGCTATTCTTTGTGAATGTTTTACATTAATTCTTTGTTTTCCGACTGCTTAGAAGTAATAGAGGCTTTCTTCTTTTGATCCATAACTTTTGGGTCATTTGTCACAGATGTGGATTTTTGATACAAGCGATGGGGATGCTCGTCTTTTACGCTTTCGAAGTGGTCATAGTGCTCCACCTCTATGCTTAAGGTGAAAACAAAAAGTTCCAATATATTTTCTTGTTCTATGATTTTAATTACTACCCTATTTATTGACAGTGCCTTATTTATCATATGGAGGGTTTTGAATACCGATCCGTACCGACATACCAAGCTCTGTTCGGTACGGTACATAACGGGTATGTGCTATCGGTACGCCCTGGTATGCCTCGGTAACGGTCAAAATCCGGGGCGGTACTGGTTGGTACGCCTCGGTACCGGTCAAAACACTGGTACCGCTCGGTAGAGGGTGGTCCGTGTATTGGTATCCTCTCGAACCAGTATGTACTGCCCGTATCGGTCGATACACATCGAAATTTAGAACCCTGATCTGGACATCCTTATTTGTTAGTAATATTTTTGCTTAATATTGATAAGGGTCTCTGCTCAAAGCCCTTTTCTTCTGTACATTTCGAGTAAGATTATTTTGACTAGTGACTCTTTTTCTTATGCAGCTTCACAGTATTCCATGTCGGGAAATTAATTTTTTGTTTTGTTTTTTTACTCTGTTTTGTCGTTTCAAATTTCTGTTAGATTATCAGTAGTCATGGGAAACTAGTGTGGTTTTTGATTGGATTACATATGGCCATCATGGCTGTACAATTATAAATTATATGACCAATATGGCTGCACAATGTATCTCTAGGACCTGACTATGTGTCATTATAAACAGACGTATGTGCCTAGTAATGTTAATATAGCAATTTAATGTTGTTTAACCATAATGAGATTCCTTTTAACTGTTGCTTTCTCATCTTTTGTTATCATCGAGGAGATTGATTTGCTGTTTTTGATGTAAAATGTTTTCTATTCTTTTCCTCTCCCAATATCAGTGTTCAAATTTTTTTGGACTGTCAGACTAGACTCTAGGTGGGACAAGATGGAATTGCAAGGAAGTATTTTTTTTTAATGATTAACTTGAATAATTTAATGAATCTGTGATGATGTCAGATTTTATGGAAATGGAAGGCATATTTTATCTGCTGGTCAAGATCGTGCTTTCCGCCTTTTCTCAGTTATTCAGGTATGCCACTTTTCTATTAGCATTAGGCTCCTCCTTTTTCTTTGGGATTAATCTTACTGGCTTATTTGAACTAGGGTCAACTAGTACATTAGATAGTTTAATGGTCAGTCTTTTTGGCATTTAGTTTCTAAGTTTCAATTTGCTACTGTACAAATATGATTTCTTTCTTTTAATTCTAGGAGTTGTCTGGAGTGGTTGTTGATCTGATGCATTTTGCATTTTATTCAGCAAATGTCAGAGCATCAGTGTAGCTTTTTTATTTGCCTGCATTGGTTGATCTCAGGCCAAAACATTTCTGACATGCTCATTGGTATTGTAGAAATAGTCTATTGTAATAAAGTGATAAACCAGATTGACATTATTCCCTTAACATTGCAGAACATGTCTGCTCACAGCAACTGGATAAGTTGTTTTTAGAATCAAATATTTTTATTAAGACCATGCTTTTAACCTGTTTGGTGCTTCATTAGCTGAATTTTATACTTAGTATCTTACTTGCTATGTGTTGCTCATTTTCGTTGAACAGGATCAACAAAGTAGGGAGCTTTCTCAGCGACATGTAACTAAAAGAGCAAAGAAGCTTAGGGCAAAGGTATTCTGTGGAAGTTTCTGTTTTCTTTTCTGAATATCCCTAATTTGTTTATTTTTTGTGTTGGATCTTGTAAAAGGTCTGAGTCTTCACTTATCAGTTCCTTTCTGGTTGTATTCTTCAGGAAGAAGAAATCAAGTTGAAACCTGTTATTGCATTCGATTTTGGTACGAATTGTTCTTTGATAAATGACTCTGATAAATGTCATTTTCGGCATGGACCCATTTATGAATACCTTTTTTGATAATATTCATGAAGACTTCCAAATAAAGAGTGTCTACCTCGAGTCTTTTTTTGGAAACAACTCGCTGCATTTGGTTTCACATTGAATTTTACATTCTAATGGTGAATGTTCAATATTTTTTCTAGTTATTTCTGCTAGAAGACTTATCCTAGAATTAATTGTCTAATATTATCTTCATTAGGAAAATACATTTCATGTCTAATACTGAATTAATAATTTATTACTCAAGCCTGAGAATTTGAGAAAGTGATATTTAGTTAACCAAATATCTTAGTCTTGTTGTTTGTTTACTTTGCTAGAGATGGGAATGTATAAATTATGTGCACAATACCCTCTGTCATTATTTTAGCATGTCCCAATATTCCTGTAGAAATTTTAGCACAAGTCTTTTTTTTTCTTTCACTGTGATGCATTTGAGAGTCATATTAATTATGAAATTTTTTTTGTGTTTTATTTACCGGGCATTTGTTTCTTCTTTGACAATGTATCCTGGTGACAGAATGAGATTATTTTACTGAATTCAATTGGTTTCATTGTGTTTCCCCGCTCACTTCGTTGGGATAAATATTAACTTCAGTTGCTGAATTACAAGTTATCTCCCTTACTATTTTGTTTTTCATTTGCTACCCCATGGATGTGCACCAATCTTCCATTTATTTTTATTTATTTAGCATTATTTATTTTGCTAAAGCTATGTAGATTACATCAATCATGGGTAACCTGAACCTGCTTGACAAGGACCAGAACTTCCTTATGCTGAACCTTAGTCTTGGCGAATCAGTCTTTGCTTAGGCTCATTCATGCTGCTGAAATTTGTCCATGAATTGATGCCTACATTTTGCGGCTTCTAGATAATCACTGCTAAACTTTATTTTGTATGATTTTCTTGCAAGTATCTTAGCATGCATTCGTTTTTTTCAGTCTAACAAAATAAAAATTGGATTCTTTAAAATGGCCAAGTTCTATTTTATGATTTTGTATTTTACCAATTTCAGCCGAGATCCGTGAACGTGATTGGTGCAATGTTGTTACTTGCCATATGGATACACCACAAGCTTATGTTTGGCGGCTTCAAAACTTTGTTCTTGGCGAGCATATTCTGTCACCATCTGCTGCTGTCCGAACTCCTGTTAAGGTATACTCTTGTGAAGTGATTTAAAATATCACTCTTTTTTTTGCTTTGTTCAGTCGGAACCCTGAATTTGAAGATGAATTTTCTCGCTAACTAAATTGAAAAACCTTTGCCAATGTCTTTGTAAATTGAAATTTATGATGAGTTTAATCTGATTATCTAATTTGTGTGTTTCAGGCTTGTGCAATAAGTGCTTGTGGTAATTTTGCTGTCTTGGGTACTCAAGGTGGTTGGATCGAACGGTTTAACCTCCAATCAGGAATCAGCCGAGGAACTTATGTTGATATCTTTGAAGCACGACGCTATGCACATGATGGGGAAGTGGTTGGAGTTGCTTGTGATGCTACAAACAGCACACTGATAAGCGCAGGGTATAATGGTGACATCAAGGTGTGCTTGCTGTCTGCACTGAGAATTTTGAGTTGATATGTATGTTTTTGAGGATAGTATTATTTGTGCCTATATAGTTGGTGTCCTACATGTTACTATTGTTTATTGGTACAACAACAAGAAGCTGTAATGTCTCAACTATTTGGGACATCCACATGAATCCTTTTCTGCCATTGGGCTTCTTCACAACACCACTACTTTTCCTAGGAGCCGTCAATTTTTTTATGGTAAACTCTTTTTGGTTTGTAAGTTGTCTAAAAGGTAATGGTAATTAGCCTAAGTGGTTTTTCTTCCAGTTCTCTTGCATAATCCTTTTTGGCCCTAGATCATGAGAGATTAGTTTAAGTGCTTCAGAGTTCAGTCTATTAAGATGTCCAAGAAAGACACAGACTTCATTAAGTTAAAAAGATAATGATTTGACTAGTATGTAATCTATGTGCTTTGCAGTAAATTAGAGAAGATGAATGTATGGACAAGTACTAAGTTATGATAGACTTACAGATAGATTACGATCCCAAAGTCACCTAAATGCTTGTTAATATTGTTATGAAGTATAATGCACACCCTTCCTATGCATATGAAGTATTACATGATCTGGTATCTAGTTGGGGTAATTCAAATGCCTCTAGGTGGATTTGCATTGTACTTTATAGTGATATTAACAGTTATAGTAGAGATTTAGGGATTTTTCTACTTAGTTAATGTTCTTGTTCTGGAATAAGATGATTCTATCAGACGATTCATGCGAAGGATTGCCTTGTCATGGAATGGGAGCATGTTCATACCCTTCTGGCAAGGCAAGGAATCTTTATGTCATGTCTATTGGTACAGGTCAAAAATTGGCCTAGACACATGTTGACAAGTCTGTCATGGTATATTTTAACCTCAGTTTGCTGATTGGCATGACAAGCCCCAGTTCATGTTGGATTGAAGATATGCATTACAAAATACTGGCCAGACTTTTAGGGTATAGTCAAAATTCTATATCAGCTTCAGTGTTTAGAAATTAAGGTTTGACCTATTTGTTTCTATGTCATCTTCAATGCATGTGCTTTATCCAACAGCCAAAATAACTGATGCTAAGTGCTAAATTTTCTGATTCTACATATGGCAGTTCTCTTTCGATGTTTTTGTCTCAACATCCTCCATATTAATGTTCAAAAGGATTGGTTGGTAGGATATGAATGCCACCTATTCTCACATTGTACCATAGGTCAAATTTAACTTGCATAGTTGAATTTCTTTCGGTCACAAATCCTGTATATTCTGCAGGTCTGGGATTTCAAAGGTTGTGAACTAAGATCCAGTTGGAAAGTTGGACAACATGTCATTAAGTTTACATATCACCGAACAAATGGTAACTTTTTTTTTTTGTGCGGTGTTCGAGTTTTCCTGCAGGAGCATATGATTTGACAAAACATGATTTTATCTTTTAGGTCTGTTGGCAACTGTAGCAGATGATATGGTTCTCCGGCTGTACGATGTTCTAGCGCTGAGGATGGTTCGTAAGTTTGAAGGCCACACAGACCGTGTCACTGACTTGTGTTTTAGTGAGGATGGGAAGTGGCTTTTATCTTCGAGTATGGATGGAAGTCTTAGAATTTGGGATGTCATATTGGCAAGGCAAATAGATGCAATACATGTTGATGTTCCTATAACAGCATTATCTCTGTCTCCTTCAATGGATGTTTTGGCAACTTCTCATGTTGATCAAAATGGTGTATACCTTTGGTAAGTCTTCTGTTGGTCTATGTGCATTGAACTTTGATATAGAAAGATAAGGTTTGAACTTTTAAGTTCTTATTTATCAGTGATATATGCTACACTTACTATGTAACAGAAGCTTTCATACATTTATGTAGAAATAGAGTGAGGGCGAGCTTTGATACAATGATATGGCTGCTCTTTTGTAACGTAGGTAATCAGGGTTTGATTTACCAAAACTTTTTTCTTTACTAATTGGGTTTATCCTTCTAGGGTAAAGTATAGTGTAGTTTAAGACATAAGATTTTTGCAACATGGTTTCAAATACTGATCTGTCTAGTCTATACCAACCTGTATTTGCTAACTTGAGGAAGGACCAGGATTGGACCATATGATCCAGTATTGGTTGGTATTTATATTTTTAATATTTTCTTAAGTTGATATCATGTGGTACTGGTAAACTGGTGCCATACCTGTCCAGTAAATTGCTGAAACAGGTACCAGATTGAGATTAAAAACCTTGTTTGGCAATCACCCTAAACTGCAATTAGTAAATACAGGTTCAAATTGGAAAGAAAATTCAAAGATACCACTATTTGATATATTCATTTTATTTAATAATTTATGATATATCATGCACCTATACACTATTTTTGTTCCTCTTATGTGGCTGGGTTTTAGTGCTGACAGCAAATTTTATGTGAACTGTGTGGTTTTTTAGTATTCTCTTTCTGGATCTGCTGCATTATTTTATTCCATGTATAAGTCATTCTGGATTTTCCTTTTTGCCCTCAATATTTTCATACAACAGCAGATCTATTCTGTACTTTCAAGACTTTTGCTTGAAATTCTACTGTTATTATGTACTCTCAAGACTTCCGTACCTCATATGTTGCAGGGTTAACCAGACTATGTTCTCTGGATCCACCAAGGTGGAATCTTATGCAAGTGGAGAACAAGTTAGGAATGTTCAAATGCCATCTGTTGCTCCAAAAGAAGGATCCGATGAGGAAAAATTGCTCAAAGCTGGGGATCTAAATCAAATACAGAACGCCTATCCTGTTCCTCATCTTGATAAACAGTTGCCTAATCTTATTACACTGTCCTTGCTTCCTAGGAGCCAATGGCAAAATCTAACTAATTTGGACATTATAAAGGTTAGTTTGTTCTTATTGAAGTTAATGAATTTAGCTGTAGAACATGCAAACCCTTTTAAATTAAGCAGGCTGGTTTTTCCTTTCAAGGGGAATTACCTGCCTTACCTATTCCTTATGTTATTAACCTGTGGTTTGCACAGGGTTTCTAGTGACTTTGCAAGTGATTTTTGGCTCATGCCTCAGATGTCTTACTTATTTTCTCCTGAACTCCAGGCTCGTAACAAGCCAGTTGAGCCACCAAAAAAGCCAGAAAAGGCACCTTTCTTTTTGCCCTCAATTCCATCTCTTTCTGGGGAAATATTATTTAAGCCCAATGGTGAAGCTACTGAAGAAAAGGATACGGAAAAGAAGATGATTGAAAAGAAGAAGTTGGACCTGTCTTCACAATTTATTCTGTTACTGCATTCTTGTATGGAGACAAAGAATTGTAAGTTCCCCATGATATAATTGCTAACAAAGTTTGAGAAGTAATAGGTATCAGAATGCCTCAGTTGTTAACCTATGGGTTGTCTTTTTATGATGTGTTTTGGTTTCCGGCATTTAACTACATTAGTTTCTGCAGCAGAATTAAGTACATTTTGTTTCCTTTGTATAGTCAGTCTTTTGATATATACTAATTAATGTTCACATAAGCAAGGAATGGAATCTCATCCTAGGTCAGACCAGTACGTATTGCCTTACTGGTGTATCAACACTCGGTTTTTCAGTATGTACCAAAGAGGAAGAAGAGAAGGTGGTGGAGGAAGAGAAAGAGGAGGAAGCATACCTGAGGTCAGTGGTATGTGGTGGATGATAGGGATGTAGGCAACGGCGGATGGCAATGGGCTCCATGCATATGGAGAAGAGGGCTCATGATTTTGGCTCCGCACATACGGAGAAGATTGCTAGCCCTAATTACGTATGGACCGGACTGCCCGAAATGATGGCAAGTCCATGTACGAGATCATGCCTGGACCTGTAAATACCACTCGGTATCGACTGGTTCAGGCAAAATTGCAATCCATGCACATAAGCTCTCACCTTACTGAAAGTCATAGTAAACGTTTTGCTTATGATATTAATTATGCCTATCTTACTTAGTTGGATACAGTATCTAATGCAGATATTAGTTTTGCTTCCCTTTTATGCTTACGCATGTAGCACCCCTAACGGCTATGTGATGTCTGTTGAACTGGGTGCTTTGGGCTAAAATGATGGATTGGGCAAAATTAGTCATCTCAGTGTTGGAATATCTTTTTCTTCTTCCAGTGCATATTGTTCTTGAATCCTTCTGAGCATTTGTTAATTTTGGATTTTTTGCTAAGTTATCTGTATTATTAGGTTATGTTCAAAATATACGAGGACATGAAAAAATCAAAAGTAGATGGTAAAAGTGACTCTTGATTTAGGAGTTGCAATCTCAATATACCCTGGCCACTTCACTGATGTTTGTAATTGCATTTTTACATAAGCACTTGGTTTGAGACTTTCCTATAATTCTGTTGCTGGTCCTCCAGCAAATTGTCAAGTGTCATTTTCTCTCTCGTGTGTGGAGAACTGCACAAATATCATGGTGAAGCTTCTTAGAATTCTCCTCTGCCACCATGGGGCTATCCTGTGGCATTTACTATTACTCTATGGAATCTGGCAATTTTGTTCTTTTTAGTGTTACATTGCTGATTATTTTTTGAATCACATGGTTGAGCTTTTTGTAAATGTTCTATTGCAGTTTCAGCATTCACAGATTATATTAAAGGTTTATCTCCCTCGACTCTGGATTTGGAACTCCGTATGTTACAGATTATCGATGATGATGATGATGATGATGACATGGAAAGTTTAGATGAGAGATCAGAACTAGAGTCTATTGGAATGTTGTTGGACTACTTCATCCATGAGGTTTCCAGCAGGAATAACTTTGAATTTATTCAAGCTGTTATTAAATTGTTTCTGAAGGTATGTTTTTATCTGGGCCACCACTTATATAACTTGTAACTGCAGCTGAGGTTTTTAACGCTTAAAGATTTAAGAAAAATGATTTTTGACCGTGAAGTACTAACTGGATATGTGTGTGCACCATTTACAGTTGAGGGGTGTGTATTGTGTATCTGGGCATGTGCATGAATTGTATATTTGTGCATTCATATGGCCGCATACACCATGAAGATGATGTTTTTGCCTATAAGTAAAATTTAAAAAAATGCAAAAAACATCTTTGCTTTATCCAACAGGAAGTTTAAAAAAAATCTTCTATGCATCTATGTAATGAATTAAGACGTTAGGTTAAGGAAAACGAAGATGAATTATCCAAGAATTTTGATCAAAGTATCCTATAGGTGATAGTTTCCAACTATTTGAGGTCACTTACAATTTTAGCTTCATTTTTCCACCGCTACTTGAATCTGATTCTTCTAATCACTGCTAAGGTCTATGATACATTTTAGAAACGGAGACTGTATTTGTTCAAGTGGTTCATGAGCTGATTTATTTACCGACTACTAAGGTCTATAATAGATGTCTCTAACCATTCTCATATTGAATATACCAAAATTGTTTCTAAGTTTTTTTTTCAAAACCATCATGTTCTTGAGGACTGTTTCTTCTGCTGTTATAGGAGTTGTCTAGATGAATTTATAGGTTTGTATTAATGCACTATATTTTCTTCATTTTTTTTTGCAAACCAGATTCATGGTGAAACAGTGCGACGTCATTCAACGTTACAAGAGAAAGCAAAGAAGCTTCTTGAAGTGCAAAGCTCAGTGTGGCAGAGGGTAGACAAAATGTTTCAGAGTGCCAGATGCATGGTCACATTTCTCAGCAATTCACAGTTCTGATTGACAGATGCCTTGTGTTTTGTGCTGCATTTTTATGTATGGACAAGGTTAGTCATTTGGTTGCTTATATATATATGCCTAACAATATTGATATTTGATATTCATTTGGTTGATCCATAAGTTGCATAGTTACATATTTCTATGATGTGCAATGCAGAACTGTAAGTGTATAAGGTGGACTAACTCAAAGTCTTATCACCTGAAGTTACACTGACTACATCCTCAGATTCAACTTGTAGGATGACTCCACTTACAAACTCTGGTTAACCCCATTTCGCAGCAAGTCTTGCATTGGAGAACTGATTGGCCATCAGATTTTGGTTAAGAATGCAGAGGTCATGAATGACTGCTTAAGCCAGATTCAAGTTTTGGCATCCTAGTTTTGCTAAACTTTTCACCCGTTGATACATCAGTGTTCCAGAATTCTCTCACAGTGTCTGCCTGCAAACCCCTCAACTGTAGTTTGCTCTGATCTTTCAACTGCTTGATGATGCCAAGGAACTGCAGAAACATCGGAAACTTGCCTCCCAAACTTAAATGTATTTCCACTTCTTTTTTCCCATTGTGTTGAGTTTTTTATTCTGTGAGCTGAAAGATTAAATGAGTAAATTCAAAGACAACGGGTAGGGGGTGCTCATGACTTATTTGATTCAATTTTGAAACACCAATTAAGCTGTGTAATATTTATGCGTGTTCGTATATTGTTCATTTTTGCATATAATATAGAAGCACATAAGGTTTATAGTATATTTGACTATCTCATTTTGATTGATTTTTATAATCATTTTAATCTGATAAATACAGATTGTTTGTAGTCATCGTACAATGATCAAATTGTTCGAAAATAAATGATCCAGGCAATTATTTTGGGGATATTTTTTTAGCTCCATCAAGAGTGACAGGATAAGTTTTTGGGGTAGTGTTTAGGATTGGTTTGTTATCTTATGTCGTATGGATAGGATTGGTTTATTAAACGTTTGTGGAAATATTTACTTATGAAATTTCAAGTTAAATATTTTAACTAATCTAACTCATATCTTCTTACCTAAAAAAAATCGAAGAGATTAATCGGATAAGGGTATTGTACAATTAAAAAAAAACCTATATAAAATATAATAATCCAAAATTGCAATGACCGAACGTAAACAGTGGTGAAAACATTTCACTCCACAGGCAACTAAAGCTGCTTCATCTGTCAAGCATACTCGCGTAACAGCAGAAGTCTACGAGACCTCAGGTCAACTCTGCAGCTCCACAAGGCATGTCCAACATTGCTACATGCCACTGTTGACTTGTATGTTGATGCAGTAAACCTGTAAGAACAAAAGAACAGTACGAGTTGCTGAAAGGTCGCTAAAAGGTTCATTTAACTGTTCATGTACTAAACACAGGACTGTCTCTCACTGAGTTCAGTAACAGTGAAAACCTCAAGTGTCAGAGGTCAGCAACTGAGTTGCATCCTCCATTTTTCATCTCATACTAACTATTAACAGCTCAAGTTCTTAGAATAAATGGAGTCAGAATAGATCATCCTTGTCGGACGAGATGTCGTATTGTTTGGTGCTTCTTAGTTGAGCACACATGATATAAGTAACCACTGCTACTACTCATTGTGTTGTCACAAAGCACATTGTTGTGTGAACAAATTGGTCAAAGGTTTAAGGGTTTGAATGCAATGGATCTTTGGAATTGCAAATGGAGGATCTCTTGGGAAGCCTCAAACATGGATTGCTGTGCCATTTCCACGTAAACAATGACATGCCTGTGAGATGAGTGTTTGTTCTTGGTCACCTTTACTGTCTTTCATTTCATAATAGAATTCAAGATCTGGTGTCTTCCATCTCCTTGTTTTCTTTCTAAAAGACAGGAGCTTTCCTCCTCAAAGCTGACCAATCCAACCAAAGCCTCACTCAAGCGTGCCAAATTTTATAATGAAGAAATCTTTCTTGCAGATATGGAGTGTTCCGCTTCCTCCTTCCATTTCTGAAGATATTAGAAGAAGAGACAGAGAGAGATACTATACATATATATATATATATATATATATATATATATATATATATATATATATATATATATATGACCAAATGATATAAGGTAAGGTGAAAAAAAGGTAATAACCAAATGATATAAGGTAAAAGAAAAGAATGTAGAGATCTCTTTGTGTTCTCTTACTTCTACCTCACTAAACTGGGCTACTGCAGTAAATTTGATTTATAATCCTTTTCTCATTTCTGAATTTAATAGAGAGGAGAGAGAAGAGAAAGAGAGATTAAAGGATTCTTTGGGAATGTGAAAAATGGTAATAAACAAATGATATAAAGTTAAGAAAAGACTGTAAAGTTTTCTTTATGTTCAGTCTTCATTCTGCATCACTAAACTGGGCTACTGTAGTAAGGAAAATTTATAATGAAGAAATCTTTCTTGTAGATATTTGAAGTGTTCAGCATCCTTCTTCCATGTACTGAAGCTAATAAAAGAGGGGAGAGAGAGAGAGAGAAAGATCTGATTAATGGATTCTTGGAAAGGTACAAAATGGCAATAAACAAATGGTATAAAGCTAAGAAAAGATTGTGGAGGTCTTTTAATGTTCACAGGCTCACTTCCACCTCACTAAACTGGGTTGCTGCAGTAATAGTTTCAGTGAGGAAGGAGGGCAAAAGGTTGTTCATGGCCTTTACCTATGAATGCTTAGCCTTCCATTCTCTGGGTTGTCCTTGTTCACATCATGAAATGAGCTCAACTAGCTTTACTCTTATCCTCTCTACCTCAAACTCAAACTCCAACTGTTCTTTCTGCAGGAACAATCATGTCCACTCATGTTTGACTATAAGAGTGTTTGACTATAACTTTCACTGTACTTCTATTCAACAAAAAGAGTGTTTGACTATAACTTTCACTGTAGTTCTTCTTTCAATTTTAATGCAACAGTCTGAACTCATCTTCAAATTTGCAGTTTACTTTCTCACAAGCTTCTGTTTCTCCAGAGAACATGACATTAACATTTTAGAGCAACATCATATCTAATTGAGCAGTACTTGTTAGAGAATTTGCACAGCGTCTCTCTCAACATTTTTTACTAAGACTGAGGGCAAAGATTTCAGACAGCTTTTGGTGTTCATGGGGGCAAAAAGGACACCAGCTTCTTCGCCTCTATCAAACACCTTGTGGGCACCCAAGTCCTTCTTGGGTTCTCTGAATCTGATACCAATATCTGGAGCTCCTGAGAGCATCATTGTACAGGCAAAGGGGAACAGCTCTGGCACCTGAGATGAATTGGTTTTCTAGAGAGAGAGAGAGGAAGGAAGAAATTACTCGGTAAAATAAGCTTCAACAAGTACCGGCTTGGAAAAGGAAGCCCCAAAGCGGCCAGCGGACCACACCATTGCAGTCGCCTCACGTTACCCACCTACCAACCTTTTCATCGACTCCATTTCCGCGCATCCCAGTAGGCCCAACTCTTATTAGCCAGTGGGTTCTGGCAGTAGGTGGGACCCGATCCTGAGGTGAGACAGATGTGGGTTTCGTTTGCGAGTGTGGTTAAGAAATTTCTGCTGCCTAAGCCCTACATCAAAACCCACCATCTTCCTCTGCCTTTTCTTCCTCTGTTCTCACAGCACACTCTCTCTCTCTCTCTGTCGCTCTCGCTCTCGCTCTCTGCGGTCTCTCCGCCTCTCTCCATCGCTCACAGCGATCCATAAAAATCCTGATCATTTTGGTTTCTGCACTCATCGCATCGGCTTCTCTCCTCTCTGCTCCTCTTTCCTCTGAGAACTGCCTTCATTGCCTTCCAAAATGCCTTCTTTGCGTTCAAAACTTGCTCCTTTTCCTATCTTTTCTCTTCTGCCTTGCTCTTTCTCCTCCGCCTTCTGCGGCTTCCTCTTCTTCTGTCTCGCTGTTTTCTTCTTCTCCTTTTCTTGCTCAGAGGCCGCCTCGGCCGACGTTGTCCTCCTCCTCAACAAGATAAAGCCCGCCCTCCAAGGATCCGCAGCCAACGCCGAGCTGTCATCTTGGAACGCCTCCCTCCCGCTCTGTCTCTGGCGCGGCCTGCGATGGTCTGTGGGTGCCAGCTCCGCAGAGCTCCGGTGCGAAGACGATTCGGCCCTTCGCTCCAACCTTTCCCTATCCTCGGACCCCTCTCTCCGCCTCCTTTCCATCCGCCTTCCAGCCGCCGCCCTCGCTGGCTCCGTCCCGCCGGAGCTCGGCCAGTTTTCCTACCTCGAGGTCGTATACCTCGGTGTCAACTCCCTTACCGGCACCATCCCCCTCGAGCTCGGGAACGCCCCTGCACTCGCCGACCTTGACCTTTCCAGCAACACCTTGGACGGAACCCTCCCGCCCTCCATCTGGAACCTCTGTGACCGCCTCATGTCGCTCCGCCTTCACGGCAACAACCTCTCTGGTGCGGTTCCTGACCCCGCGGAGCCTAGCTCGAGCTGCGACAAGCTTAAAACTCTGGACTTGGGAAACAACCGTCTACAAGGATCCTTTCCCAACTTCATCACCAGGTTTGGTGGGCTGGAGGAGCTCGACCTCAGCAGCAATCTCTTCTCCGGCTCGATTCCAGAGTCGCTTGCGGGGCTCAGAAGCCTGCAAAGGTTGAATCTTTCTCACAACAACTTCACTGGGCCATTGCCCGCGTCGTTCGAGGAGTCCAATTTCACCGCGGAGGCGTTCCAGGGGAACAACCCGAGTTTATGCGGCCCACCACTGGGGAAATGCGGGTCAAGTTCCGGGCTGAGCGCCGGCGCCATCGCAGGCATAGTGATCGGGCTGCTGGCTGGGGCGGTGGTCCTGGCGTCGGTGTCTATCGGCTGGGTGCAGGGGAGGAAGAGGCGGAACAGGGAAAGGAAGGCGGACGAAGTGGAGGACATGGTGTTCGAGGAGGACGGGAACAACGGTGCGGAGGGGCAGCTGATGGTGTTCCAGGGCGGCGAGCACCTGACGCTGGAAGAGGTGCTGAACGCCACCGGGCAGGTGATGGAGAAGATGAGCTATGGGACGGTGTACAAGGCGAAGCTGGCCGACGGTGGGAACATTTCCCTCCGGCTGCTGAGGGAAGGCAGCTGCAAGGATCAAGTTGAGTGCTTGCCGGTCATCCGCCAGCTCGGCCGAGTTCGGCACGAGAACCTGTCGGCGCTGAGGGCGTTCTACCAAGGCAAACGAGGGGAGAAGCTCCTCATCTACGACTTCCACGTCAACAAATCCCTTCATGAGCTTCTCCACGGTTAGTCCATTTGCCGTCCCTCGAAATCTCTCTTTTTCTCCATCTGATCACTTACAGTCATCACAGCTTCGTGCTTCGATTCGATGTCTCTGCAGATAGCAGAGCAGGGAAGCCGCAGCTGAACTGGGCTCGCCGGCACAAGATAGCCCTCGGAGTGGCGCGGGGGCTCGCCCACCTCCACACCGCCCTGGAGACAACGATCACGCACGGCAACGTGCGGTCCAAGAACGTGCTCGTCGACGATCACTTCGTGCCGCGTCTCGCCGAGTTCGGGCTCGACAAGCTGATGGTGCCGGCGGTGGCCGACGAGATGGTGTCCGCCGCCAAGTTAGACGGATACAAGGCGCCGGAGCTCCAGAAGATGAAGAAGTGCAACCCGAGGACGGACGTGTACGCCTTCGGGATACTGCTGCTGGAGATCCTGATGGGGAAGAAGCCGGGGAAGGGGAGCGGGAGGGAGGGCGACGGGGCGGACCTGCCGTCGCTGGTGAAGGTGGCGGTGCTGGAGGAGGCGACGATGGAGGTGTTCGACGTGGAGGTGGTGAAGGGGATACGGAGCCCGATGGAGGAGGGGCTGGTGCAGGCGCTGAAGCTGGCGATGGGGTGCTGCGCGCCGGTGGCGTCGGTGAGGCCGGACATGAACGAGGTGGTGAAGCAGTTGGAGGAGAACAGGCCTCGGAACAGGTCGGCGCTGTATACTCCCACCGACAGGAGTGAGATCGGGACGCCATTCTGAGGCCATGCCAAGCCACTGGAGCTTCTTCTTCTCATTGGATCTGTTGTTGCTGCAGTGCTGCTACCAAAGGGATGAAGAAGAAGAAAGAAGAACATGTGATAGAGTCGAGAGAGAGAGTGAGAGTAATGCTGGTGAGAATAGTGGATTGCTTAGTTTGCTGCTACACAGTGAAACCTTCAGTCTGAAGAGTGTCTTTTGTTGGATGAGGAGAAGGCAGATGAACTCTTCCTTCTTCTTCTTCTTCTTCTTCTTCTTCTTCTTCCTTGAGCTGATGACCAAAATTGATGGCATTATGTATTCTGTGGATCTTTTTCAGAAGAAATTGTGAGTCTTTTTGGTTTGATAGCAGCCATATTTGTTTGTGTACAAGAGATGGGTGACAGACATGTTTGTTCTAAAGCTTTGATTGCTTGTCACAGTGAGTGGATGGTTTGGATGTGCACTGAAACCATTATTTTGTCCTCTCCTCTCATGTCTGAAGAGGGTCTTTTCTTGGACAGCAAAGATGGATCAACACTTCTTGCTTGAGCTCATGTCCATGATTTGCATTATTGTGTTTCGGTTCATCTTTCTGGCATCAAAGGAAGAACTTTGTGAATTATTTATAAGATGATTATATGGTGCTTATTCATGTCACTCAATCTTTTTGTAAGAGTGTTTCTTGACAATTTAACATGATTGTAGCAAATTTTAGGAAAATCCAGTAAAATAGATATGTTTATATTTCACATCAAATGGATGACATCTTCAAATCTTAGCTATAAAAATTGAACAGAATGAAATTTATGGTTGCTTGAAAGATCTGAGAAATAAAATGCTGTCCACAAGTTGTATGATGAGATGGTCGACGCCGTGTTCGGTATACTCCGAGCTCGAATCGTACGGTTGACGGCATCCGCGAGGCTTTGAAACGGTGGACAGAGACCGCCGCCGCTGCGGCCTCTTCCGGGTGCCATCATCCAGTCTAATTTGCGGGGAGATTAGCGACTCCCGTGTCTCGGCCCAGGGACCAAACACGAAGAGGGGGCCAGCCGTTTGGTCTCCCTTAGTGGGTCCCATATATGGGTCCGAAACAGTAGCGAATAGAAACTGACGTTTTTGTGCTCGGTGGCTCGGGAAGGTTACAGCAGCTGCAAAATCTGAGCATCTGAGCCACCTACCCCCGAAGCCTTTGTATTTTTAGCTCGATGTTGCGCAATGTCAAGAGGAGAAATTGTTGGATGGGCAGACTACTTTATTTTTGACCGTGTACTGCCCAACTTTTCCCATTCGTATAATAGACACTAGAAAATTGACACCTACCCATTTATGATTTATTAATTCAAGAACAGAAAAAAAAAAACACCTAATTGTCAAGAGGTCAATAATTTAGACTGTCTTTTACGTAATGAAAGCAAGTTTTCAATTTGTCTTTGTTGATTAGGCATGTTAAACGCTCGTATATAATGTCTAATATATGTATTAGGGTTTACTAAATCTCTTATAGTTCGTTGACAATTACATTTGTATTTAAAAGACCATTTTTACCAAAAACAAGGTGTATATATATACATATATATATAGTAATAATTTGTATATAAATTTGTAGTTACCTCCCTATAGTATTTTGGTCTTTATATTTTAAAAAATTATATTGGTATTCCTACAGTTACAAAAGTAAAACATTTAAATCCATTTATGTTAGCATCATCGGTTTTACCAACGAAAACCCGAAATCAAAAGGCAAAAAGACAATGATGTTAGTACTGACACAAATGTAGAGCGACGTCACTCGATAATGATGTCAGCATCAACACAGTTGCCAAGCAGCAAAAAAGTCATCGACGCAAATATAGAGCGATAAAAGGATCGCTCGACAAGTGTGTCGGTGTCGATGCAAATATAAAACAGCCCTCACCTCTCGTTGCTACTCTCCTCATCTATAACAGCCACCTGCGACACTTAGGGCCGCTGTCGTCCGCCACCACCAACATCATCCGCCACCATTAACTAGAATATTAAAATTATCTTTTTACCCTTTATTTTTTTATTTTCATTGGTAAAATTGATGGTGCCAGGATAAATGAATTTAGATATTTTACTTTCATAATTATATGGATACTAATGTAACTTTTTAAAATATAAAGATCGTAAATAACTATAGGGGTAATATGTAATTAGCCCAAATCATTTCTAATATCAAATTTCTTCATATTGTGATAATCAACATTCATGATTAATATATATAATATTTATGATAATTAAGTGCGTTAGCAATAAGGCAATTGTCAAGTGATGAAAGGGTCGCTCGATATTTACATTAATACTGATGTAGATGTAGAGCGACATCGCTCAATAATTACATCGACGCTAATGTGATTGTCAAGTGGCAAAAGGACCATTGATGCAAATATAGAATAGCAAAAGGACTGCTTTGCAACTACATTGGCATCAACACAAATGCAGAGTGGTTATCACCTCGTCATCACTCTTCTCATTCACAATAGCCACCGGTAGCCCCTAATACCTTCGTCATCCATCACTACTAATTGAACATTAAAATTACATTTTTTGTCTTTTATTTTCGTATTTTCATTGGTAAAATCAATGATGATAAATAGTTCTAAATATTTCACTTTCATAATTATAAAGATGTGAATGTAGCTATTTAAAATATTGAGATCGGTATGCTAAAGATAACTAAATATATGGATAATCTATAATTAACCCAAATCATTTCTAATATTAATTTTTTATATAATGATAATTAATATTTATTATTATTATTATTATTATATATATATATATATATAACATTAAAAGTAATTGTAGTATTTTTAACATCATAATGGGCTCTTAAAAGATATAGATGCCAACATAGGCACCAGCAAATGGTTCATGAGGTGGGTGGTCAAAATTGATAACCTTTTATTTCTTCTTCTTTTTTCGCTTTTTTATTTTCTTTCCAACCTTAGAATAGTTGACTGAGCCTCACTATCGCATGCTGTCAACGTGGCGTGGTCAAACACACTAACGGCTTAGACAAGTCAACTAGGGATATCACATGGTCAATGCCCCAACCCAACCACCTCCTATTTTCTTTTTATTGACTCTTTATTTTTTTCTGACTCGAATCGATATGATTAACGACCACGTGGTACTAAGAAAAGTCAAAGTTAATCACCCTTATCTTGATTTAACATTAACTAAGTAATAGTTTTTTATTGCAACATTATGGTTTATGTCATTTTCTTGTAATTAGTCATATTTACTAGTTTGTGAATATACAGTTAAAATACCTAACAAAAACCTTCAAATCAAACTTTATTTTGATTATCTCCAAAAAAAAAAAAAAGTGTATCCAATACACGAGTTTCCCATCAATACGTATCCATTTAACACAGGAGATTATAAGAAAAAGAAAAACAATATTACCGAATTAATGAAATAACTTACCGTAACAGAGAATAACGAATGGATAGATTTCTGCAACTTGAACAAAGATATTAGGCAATTTTTCTTAGCTGTAATTGTCTACCAATCATCAGACAACCAAAGATTGCAGAAATACAATGTAAAAGAAAGTCCAGCAGAATTCGCAATGTTGATCGATCAAATTTATTCGCATAATCAACAGTTCGATGTTCCAGGAAGAAAGCTAAAAAGTTCTTAAGTTCAACAAGACCGACTAATGGCGACCTCAAAAAATAAGCAACCGAGGCGGTGCAAACACCAGTCACCGTGAAGTCGCAATGGAAGACCAGTAGAGTATTCCGGTATGGAGTCACCGGTATGATTCTGGACGCTTGGGTTTGCTTTGAACAGCTGCCTCTATCTTCTCGATTACATCGGGCGTCAGCTTGGGAATGACCTCAAGAGCCCGTATGTTCTCGACAATCTGTGTTGGAGACATCACAAATGTGGAACAAGACAAACAATGGGGATATCAAACTCTTTTGGAGATCTTCGAAAACAAAATAGCAAAATTCACTTCTTTGTATATCACTACAATATATGTACTAGCAGAGAACTTCCTTATAGCCAATTGTCTTGACGCATTATAGACGCACTTCTACCCGGTGACTGGCTAACAACATTTGGTCATTCTTGTTAAAATATATCAAATTGGACATCTAGGAAATGCAACAAAACTAAAGGGAGGAGGCATCTCGGTATCACTCTCCTACTTCAGCTGAACTGCCTTTTACTTACCTGAACAAGATTCTCTGTTCACAAAATAAGCAGTCAGCGACCCTTTTGGTGCATCATTTCATCTTCCTACTTCTGATACTCAAGACAATAAAACTACTTGAGGAATCAAGCTACTGTTCTTTTTCCCCCTATAAACTGGTGCACCTTGACCCTATAGGCTTACTAAATTTCAGAACTAATTCCACTATATGAAACTAGAAAGGTCATAAAAGAATTAGAATCTTTAATTGAATAAATGATGAAAAACATAGTGGTGAAAGTATTGGATTTCATAAGATTTGGATAAGGTTTAGATCACACACAAAAGAACATATCTAGATGTTTTGAGGATCAACAACATCAGGAAGGAAAATCTTAATTGCAAAAGTTATATTTGAATCAGTCCTTTGTCACACGACAATATAAAAATCAACCACAAAGTGCTTCTTAGTGATCATTTATGTAATTGCAAGTACAAAATGCAAGCTACCTTCAGATAAATCCTGCATTATCTGCTAAGAATTAGAAAAAAAAACAAACAAACAAAAATTTAGTTTGTCTTCTAGACTTGATAAACCTTCAAAAGTACACATTTGTACTTTTGATATTCTTATGTAAAATCTTCAAGCTAGAAACAGTAAGCAGGATTGCCTACCTGCATCTCATCTTCCTACTGACACCAAATGTATGTTATCCAGAGCATTAATTCAGAATTAGATCACAGGTAACACCAAAAAACCAAATGAGATCATAGGTCCAATCTTGTTAGGATTAAATATGGATTGTATTTATGATCCGATGACCCAATAGCAACCTGATCCAGCAATTCAGTGCAACTTCTGATAAAATATGGATCGACCCTGTCAATTTCATGTACAGCCCTAAAGCTCATTCCTGTCAGGTTGCAAAGGCTATCATTTCTTAATAATTGATAATCATGCTGCAATCATCAAAATTTTCCACGACATTATATAATGGTTCCATTTCTTTTGTTCTCCTATTGATGCTTCGCTTCCTTGATCTCTACTTGACAAAGACAACCATTCTCAATACTTGTCATCTCTCGTGTCAAGGATTACACATAACGACACTAAAGGAACTAGGTTCAGGTAGTGCCAGCAATTTAAAGAGTTCTGTGTCAAGACAATTCCAACACTCAGGTTTTTTTGTTTAGACCTCAACTTGTTTCATACTTTGCTCACATTATCTTTTTTGCTAAGTCTATTTGTTCCTAGATAATATATTGCTTCAAGAAATTTTTTGATATAACTACAGCAATCAACCAAAATTTTTATAGATACTGAATTTTCTTACACGGGTACTTCAACTCTAAAATTTACACATACAAGGAATAACTCACTATGTAAAAGAAGAATAATTGCATATACTAGATATTGTGCATATCACATACCTGACTCTCCTTCGTGGCCCCAGTAATTACTGTTGAAACATGTGGATTTGATGCACACCAAGCAATTGCAAGTTGAGATAAAGGAACACCTAGTTCATCTGCAATTGGTTTCAGTCCATTAACTTTCCTTAGCGTGTCATCAACCAGTGATCTGCTTGCAAGATTCTAACAAGCAGAAAACTATAATTAGAATCCAACAACAAAAAAAGGTTAACATTAACAAGAATGAAAAGTAGATTACTATAAAAAAAATCAAACTAATCAAGAGACTAACAAAGTATTAAGATAAAACAAGAATAACCAGGGTTAAGATTTTCATTACTGGCCAGGAAATTTTTAAAACTTATCACAAGCCAATAGTTTCTTTGTGGCAAAACCATCCACCATTTCCAGAATAGTTTACTAAAATGATTACTGCCAAAGAAAGAGTGATCTTTTCTGATGAACTCACTGATACCTCCTTCCTACATCTGTAAAAACAATGCAAATCAAAGAAACATCTGACTTTGACCAAGATTAAAATTGGACGATTGTCATGGTTCATAACTACCACATAGCATTCCCTCATCAGCTGGTTGCACATGATACCATTTTGTCCAAGGTGTAATCCTTATTAATTGAACAAACCAGAACTTATTATAAATTGTCTCAAGACAACATATGACTTGAAGAAATGAGAATATATATCAAACGGAATGTAAATGATAAAAATGAAAAATAATGAAACCAATACATTAAAAGTAAGTACAATAAACATTAGAAAATATATATTTATTATATAATTTAAAGAAAATTGTAGTAAATGACTATACAAAAGACCCAAAACATGCCAACCAGCAACCTCAAAGGGAGTGGTAAGACCACAAAAGTGAAAGTAAAGAAAACTTATTTCCTTCCATAAGAATTTTTTTTTTTTTTTTGAAGAGACCTGCCATAAGATTTGCAATTAACTCCAGATCCCATGATATCTCCCTTTTTATCATAGAATTCTTGTTCTTTTAAGAGGTTTATAGAAATGCTCTATCATCTTTCTTTCTCTTTTTCACGTTCTTTCCTTCTTATCTTATATGATTGTTAAAAGCCAACATCCTTGTACGTAACAGATGGCAAATGTGATAGTTAGAATGAGTGTCCTACTATGTCTCATAATTATACTCACTTTTAGTCTTTCTTGCTCTTGATTTCCTTTTCTCCCTCCACCCTTGCATTCCCCTATAATTTCTCTTCTTTTGTGGCTATATGAAGAGGTTAAAATTGGCCAATTCCAATTGACTTTGATTAGTTTCAAATAGATTCAAGACAAATTCTGACTATAAGACCAAGAAATAGGACAATAGCTTGGATGCTACCAATATGGATTGGGTGTATTGTACTGGTTACGGCAATGAACCATGGTTCTATGATGACTATAAGAGGCCGATAACAAGTATCCACGATAATCAATGCCCTCAAGAAAGAAATGACAGAGTCCTTGAGCTGATGAAGTGCTCTAATAGTGTGATACCACCGGAAAGTGAGATTGAGATACAAGTGGCAACTATGTCACATCAACATGCTCATTGATGCATTGAAACCTTCACCTTGACCGTTAATCGGTTTCAGCAAGAGCCTAGATTTTATTATGGTAAATGTTACTTTACTTTAGTAGACAACCCATATTTCATGCAATGCTTTGGAATCTCATATGGATATCCTATGAAAACCTAGAATGTCATCCAAACATCATCAAAATCTAAAGCTATAATGTTCACCCTCCAAATCCCATTTTATCCAAATTCCACCGTCAAAAGCCTGGGATTCAAATTTCAATACCTCCTTTGCTATGGATAAGGGTCTGTGCTAAACATTCTCAAATCCCACCTCCTCAATCCCACAATCCAAATCCCAAATAAACTCATGATTCAATTTCCAAAGGTGCCCATGGAATTTTTAAACTACAGATCTGATGTGTATTTGTTCCAAACATTTTCAAAATCTCACCTCCTAGATCTCACACTCCAAAATCCCAATATCATGATTCAAGTTTTGAAGGTAGCCATGGAATTTCTAAAATCTAAACCCTGGTATTTAGGCATTCCCACCCCAATATATTAAATGCTTGAAATCCCTCAACTAATGACAAATTTTGATTCTCATTTCAAACTTGGAAAATGTCTTATTTGAAACTTTGATATTTGGATGTTTGGACTTTGGAGAAGTCATAGACTTCCAAATACTCACCAAACAGCACCCAAAGAAAACTAGAGAGAACCAATACCTAGTATCCCCATTTTTACAAATGAAAGGAAAGAACTAGTTTAGCTTTCTTCTTTGCTCATCCTCATATCAAGTTAACTTTATGTAAGCACAACCAACCTGCTAAGGAGATTGTGAAATGACCAAGATCCAATAATTGAAAGCAGATGAGTTTCTTACAATGCAAGAGAAACTCAGTCTAGGTCAGGTATTGAATGCTTCAGCAGCATGATCATCCCATGGGATTATCTAACCCCAAAGTAATACAACAAACTATTGATGGGACCAAACTGATACTGCCCAAAGTATCGAAATACTCCGTTGCAGTAAAACTCGAAACTTACTGATTAAGGTAAAAAAAAAGCATAATTGCATATAATGAGTGATTAGTGTTTTCAACCTCACCTTGTAATTATCCAGTGCAAACCGACTATCAGGTGGTACATTTCCTTTGTTGTATTTCCCAGTCAAAACTCCTGATGCTAATGGACTCCATGTGGTAAGACCCAGGCCATAAGTGCTGTACAGAGGAAGGAACTCCACTTCAACCTGTACCAACATCCAATAAATACTAAGCACAAGTTTTTGTTTGTCAAATTCCAAGCTAAATTTTTCATAAAATATGCAATGTTAAATGAAACATGGTTCTAACTTAATAGTATTTTCCTTTTATGAAAAAATGAAACATGGTTAATATTTATAATATTTTAGTTCTATACTGCTTTGCAAGACTATTTGCTGACAGATATTACGAGCTTCAGAAAAATAGTTGACTTCCTGTTTTCGACATCATCCAATTTCCAAGGTATTTCAGATATTAAATTTTACAGGTTTTAAACTTGGCATACTAGTTCGTTCCAGATTACTGTGTGCTCTATTCAACGGGCTGGCTCAAACAATGATTGTGGGATGTGATGATCATTCCAAATACATAGTTAAATCAGATTTTTCAAGAGTGCATGTTTGAGCATGGTTCACCATATGGTCACATATACTGAATTATTCAGGGAAATGCAACAATGTAGTGTTTAACACACAGAAGCAGGCCAGTTTAGTAAATGAATGAATCTAACATATAATAGGGAAACAAGGACATGGAATAGTCTAATACAAAAGCATTATTACAGAATTGAGATGATAAATGACTGGATCTGTCTCATATCAACATAGACTTCAACACCCAAAGAAAAGGCCACCCAGCAAAATAATGGGAGAAATTTTGCATGCAACGACAAGGCAGTCATGGGAATCACAAAAGCAGAGTTGCAGCAATAAAATGATTTGGTAATTTCAATGCTCCCAACTCATTGACATCCTACAATCCTTTTTCGTTATGTAGAAAAGACAAACACTCAGGAAAACAGATTCATACATTTCAAAATCATGCAAGAAGGGATAAATCAACTAGGGTCCAGTTCTTGCATATAAAATATATCTTTATTTAATAATCAACTATAAAAAGTGCAGCTTCAGGTGGACCAACTTCAAAAGCTTGCTTGTCCCAATGGCACTAATACTATGTAGATTTAACAGGGATGAACTGATGTAATTCTGGTACTCAATAAGTACAAAAGCACTATGGTTATGGTGCAACAACGCCTCCTAACTATGTCGGGAACAAAAACATCTCATAACTATTTGGATCTCTCTATATATACTGTTGCACCATTTGAACATATAAAAGCCAAAAACTTCTGACTAAGCTTGTAGGTGATACCAACAAAGACCACACTTATCTAACCAAAAGTAACTTGAAACCTATAATATTCCATCAAAACATTGGCTGATATCTCAGTCTTGCAATCTGAAAACATACAAATCTATCTTAACAGATTGTAACTAAATAGAAAACAAGAAGGTGCCCATCTGTTAGAAAGGAAACAACAATCACTAGGACTTTTCCTCCATATCCAAACTTGCTACAGATCACTTCTCTTTTGAATGCAAAATTATGATATTTTCTTATCCTTTTGTCATATCTTCTCTATCTCATCTTATTTTGGCATGGATAAGCACTTTTAGCTGAAGTGTTTTCTCTTTCATACGACCCTACAAGTGGACTTTGACGGAATGATTAGACATTCCAACTTTTTTATGCCCTCCGATATATAAAGTGCCAAGTTCTTAATTTGTTTGACTTCAAATTAAATTTTCTCAAGGATTTTGAAGTATTTGTATTATTTTTTTATATAATTGGTTTGTTATGATAAAATTTCATTTTGTTATATGCTTATCTTCTAATGATAAAATAAAATATTATCTTAAGAAGCTTTAGACAAGTTTGAATTGGGTGAAGATAAGATAGAATATTTATCTTAATCAACCTAGATAGCAGTTAAGTTGTTATTCTACATACAAAGTGCTAAAGATATATGGAAATGAAATAAAGAGGTTCTTTTTATGATTAACCCATCCGGCATACCTATCTTTTATCTTCATTCTTCTCCTTTTGTGATGGTGTTCCTCCAGCTTCTAGTTTTCTACCACTCCCGTCTCCTATCCTCTTCATCCAACCATTTTCTCCTACACCCACTGCCTTTTACTCTTATTACATAGATGTAACTTTTGCATTAGTAATGTTGCTTTACAGAGTTGCAGTGAAGTATTTCATGCTAAATGACCTAAAGAGTGATAATTTTATATGCAACTTCTAGTTCAAAGAGAGAAAATATTAATATAGGAACTACTTAACTCTTTCCTCGCTATTAAAGATAATCAAATCCCAATGAAAAACTTTAGACAGACCTCTAGACAGGCAGACAAGGACTAGAAAGTTCAGCAGTTTGATATAAAGCCACGAACCTAGTAAACCTTAAGTACACTGATGTCTAGAAGAGTCACCAAATTTAACATAGAATAACACCTTTCTTGTCGGCCAGTTTTTTTTCCTAGATAAGAACAGCAAATTAGCATTCAGCAAGGTATACTGAAATCAGTATTTCACGCTTCAAAACCATTTCCGAACTTCTGCCTCAAAGCAACTACAGACATTGAATAGTAATAAGAGAAATTACTGGAAATAAAAGAAAGAACCCCTCAATTGGAAGGTGCAAAATTGGTAGTATGATGAAGTACTTGAAAAATATAAGCAAGATTGGCAATATGATGAAGTACTTGAAAAATATATGGTGATTATAAAACAACACATCCTTTTAAAAACACCGAAGCATAATCCATATCAGAATCATAGCAAAAGCCAAGCGAAGACAAAATGTCGTAATCCATTCAACGAGTTGTTACCAAAACTAAACCATGTGAGAATCGATCAGTCAGCCGCGAACTCAAGTTCCTTCAATCAAAAACCCTCAAGTTCTGATGAATGTCAAAAAGGGAACTTTTCTAGAAAAGGAATAATAAGGAAAACCACCACATTAAGATATCATATCACAGAGATCTTGGCATTGATTACAACTAAAATTAGGTCAGACGAGAGATTACCTTGTGGCGCGACAGGAGGTTGTACTCGGGCTGCTCGACGATGGGACCGACGAGGTCGAGGCGGTGAGCGACGGCCCAGGCCTCGGTGATCTGCTGGGCGGACCACTCGGAGGTGCCCCAGTAGAAGGCCCAGCCCCTGTCGATGATGTGGTTCATGGCGCGGACGGTCTCCTCGATGGGGGTGGCGGCGTCGGGGCGGTGGCAGAAGAGGACGTCGACGTAGTCCATGTCGAGGCGGCGAAGAGAGGCGCGGGTGCCCTCGACGAGGTGCTTGCGGGAGAGGCCCTTGTCGTTGGGCCCAGGGCCGCCCCAGAAGATCTTGGTGGAGATAACGAGATCAGAGCGGCGCCAGCCGAGCTCGCGGATGGCCTGGCCCATGATCTCCTCGGCGCGGCCATTGGCGTAGACCTCGGCGTTGTCGAAGAAGTTGACGCCGTTGTCGCGGCAGCACTGCAGCAGCGACTTCGCCTCCTTGACATCGATCTGGTTCCCGAACGTCACCCACGCCCCGTAGGAGAGCTGGCTCACCTTCAGCCCCGACCGCCCCAAGTTATTGTACTGCATCTTGATCTGATCCCCTCTTCTTCTTCCTCTTTCCTCTTCGCCCCGTTCGTGGACGCGAGAAGTACTACGTTTGTGCGTGCGTAGAATGGATGGTAAAGCCGCCGCGGAAGATATATATAGAAGAAGGATCACGAACAGGAAAATAATACCCATTTTACTGCTGTCCCTACTCAATATTTTACCAATTCTTTTAGTGGTTTACATGTACGAAGCACTTTGGGACCCACACGATTACTGGTGAAGGAATCCAAAGTGGTATCCGAAGAGTTGGGAGTCGGGAAAGCGTTTATACGGAAGGCAGAGCATCAGGGTGTGTCGGATGGATGCCAGCTGGCGCCTGCGAAAATGAATTGTTTGTGGACCACCAAGCGACTATTTAAACCCGAATCCGAACACAATCCTATTAACGTAAATTCCACGATATCGTCGATTAAAACAGTATGATCAGTAAGTAATTGCTCTGAAGGAATTTAATTTATATAATTAAAGTAATTCAATTAGATATAGAAACTCTTGAAAACCTGTTCAGATTATACTCGTGCAATTCCAGAAGGATTACATTGCCTTAAGAGAGATTTAACTTGGGAAGTGAAGGGATTTAAACTTAAAATAGCTCTATTTTCAGAATAAAAACAATATTTTCTCGCATTTTTTTCTGACAAAAAAGGAAATTTAACTATGGTTCGTAAAAGAAATAAGAATGTGATCTTAGTAGGTTGAAACTAACTATTATAAGTGAGAACCAATTTTAACGAAACAAAATTAATCGTCTTCACCGTTTAAGTTTGAAACTTGTTGCCACTTAAGTCGCGAACGCTGGCAGGCTTCACCGTTCCAGAAGTCGCAACTTAAGTCGGCCGCTAAGCGACGACATGAGCGGACGAATCCAGGGCAGGTTGTCCAATGACAGAATCCAACTGTCCAATTTCACCTAGTATTCGTGCAGCTAATCAAGAATCACGGGATTCTCTAAGCAATCATTGAAGACAAAGTATACACAAAAGATTTCATATCATGGATCACAGAATCTTTACTGAATTCATGAAGACCGACAAGTAGATGCAGCAAGCATACGGCAAACATTGTTTCATTTGCTTCATGCATGGGCTAAGTAGTTGTAGTGAAGAAAACGTTATGACAACTCAACCAATCAGCAGCATTTTCCTTCTATATTATATAAGAACTGAAGCAATATTATAAGTCAACTATGGAAGATCTTTAAGGAAGAACATTGAAGGGCAAGAAATATAGCACGTCAAACATATAAAGCAGAACTTACAGCTTTAGAACGATACGCTGTACAAATGACTTGATGGATAAGCTGAACTACTGCACAGGCATGACAAAACAATGTACAGATGATCAACTGTGAAAGCCGATTGATTCCTCATAGAAACAGTTACCACCTACTGCTCTGATCATCTGATATGGTTTCCTCGGAAGATACATCGCTGTCGATAACCACCAAGTTACTCGGTCCAGTGGGATCAGGACTTTTGTTGTTTAGATCCAAGACATGACTTGGTCCAGAACCTGTATTAGCAGATGCCGGTTTCAGCGGGGTCAATCCTAGATTTGGTAGTGAGGATAATCTTTTCTGCAACAAGGTATCATCCACTGATACTGAGTTATCCAACACCTTTACCCTGTTGGCATGATTACTAGAGGCCTTGCTCTTCCTCTTCAATATTCCCCGTCCACGGGGATCTTTAGGCAGAGCAGTTTCCACGGCACTTTGAAAAGCAGTAACTCGCTCATCGTAATTAATAATGCTTCCAGGATTCAAGCTTGAAACTCCAGAAGGCAATGGCAAACTACTTCGCCTTTGAGGCACAGTCAACACTTCTTTGAGCCAATGAGGGAGAGTACTATTTGCAGAAGATCTTTGCTCATGTCCTACTCTTTCAACTGATTTTTGAGGTGAAGTAGATGATTCGCAGTCATACCTGGTGCCTTGTGTTTTGAAAGCATTCTGATGTCTGATGTCTGCCCTTGGGTTAACAGAACCTATGAGGTTACTGCCTATGAAAGGACCTGCCATTGAATTTCTAATTCCGTGAGGATTAACTATGGGTAAACCTGATATATTGGGTGCTACATTTTTCTTGGTGTTTTTCTCACTCTGAACATATACATCTCCAAGAGAAAGTTTAGTTTCTGTTCTCTGTGTCGGAAATTCCAAATATGATGAAACAACTTTCTCACAATACAAATTCCTACCTGTTGCTTTTCTCCAGCATGTGTCATCTGTTCCAAGAGGCCGTGAAAGATCTAATACTGAAGGTCTTTCTGGATGATAGAGTGTACCATTAAGAAGCTTAATTTGTTCTTTATCCCACTGCAAGGCCAAGTCTTCTGCAACCCTCGATTTTAAGAAACACAATTTTGGATCCCTTAAGATATCATTCCAATTGTTTAATCCGTGTCTTCTCACGCCAATCCAAAGAACATCTAATTCTTCTTCTGACCATTCATCTGAGAACCTCTTAAAGTTGTCCAGCAAAGAGCTTTCTTTTGGCATCCGTGAGCCATTCATATCATTCTCACACACCTGCTTTTGTCTGGATACAGATGCATTTTCACCCATGCTGTCCCATCTGTGTTGCCTATTGTATCCCTCAACAGTGTCCTTGAAATTCAAATCTAATGGCAATGGCATACCTCGGATATCATTCATGGAAACACTAAGCACTTCAGAATTCAATAGAAGAGACTGATCTGCAAAATCAGTATACATAGAGTTGTGTGATGCCCTCTCACGCTGTTGTTTTTCATAAATAGAGTTATTTGACTTTGTCACCAAGAGTCGTTCCTGTAATCGGGATGCCCGCTCAATGCATTCTCTGGATGCATCCTGCAGTCAAGTTACAATACAGTATTTTTACATCTGAGAACATAAATGGAAAGAAAAAGATATTTAACTAAAAAAAAATTCAATACAACAAGAAATCCTGTGGATTAATATGAAAAGATAAAACATAAAGATCAATATTTGATAACTATGATGGTTTCAAAGCCCAGAAAATTGTAGAAGAAATTGATGCAACAAGAAGACAAAATATTCAACTTCTATGCTAAGCTTCACCTGATTGGCCTGAATCTTTGTAGATGAATTAACTGGGTAAGCAGTGGAAGCCCTTCCACTTGATGCTATTGTGCAATTGGTACTGATTTTATTAATAAGAATGGATGACTTTGTTTCTTTTGTGGTCTCCTTATGTGATTTATCAAGCGTTTCCATCCACTGCAATCCTTTGGCTCGACCATCAGTTTCCTCATCCATCCTACCTAGAGCACAATTTTGATCTGATGGTCTTTGTGACTCCAGAAAGTTCTCAGCCATAGCATCCACAAGTGGTCTAGATGGGTTTGAGCTCGTAAGATGAGTTGAAACCACTGGGACAACCAACAGCTCCGCCCCTCCTACATGACCTCTCTCCTTTGCAAATAATTCATTTCCCTCTTCCCCTCGTATGGATGTCCCAGTTTTGGCCATCTCTGATTGCTTGCTTTTGTGTGTAGGGTCTTTGCTTAAATCACTTGTAGGCATCCCAGTGCATTTATCAGATTGACACTGAAGAACACGTTCTGAATATTGTAAAGAAGTTGTACCCTGAGGAGCAACGTCTGGTTTTGGTTGACATGGTTCTTCGCATTTGTCTGCAGTGCTACTAATAAACACAATGGCATTTCACTTTAAAAGTACTGAAACAAAGAAGACAGAAACAAGAAGCAAAAAGAAAAATTTACCCTTGTCCAGAAAGCTTAGGCCCTAGCCCGGCATCTTTATTGACGTCATGCATCTACCCAGCACATACAACAAATGTTCAGTAACAAGAAATATTTTGGCACAAACTCAAAGAATTTAATGTCCATAAAGGGATGAAGTTTCCATTCACCACTCATTAATTGAAAAATTAAGAAGTCCTTCAAAAAAATATAAGCAACATAACCATAATATTTTCTGTTAACAAGCATGTACATGCAAAAGAATCAAAGATGCCGTATTAGTTCCTAAACACAGGTAGACAGTGATAGACAGCCATTTTATTTTCTATTCGAATCCCAAGTTCCAACAAGCATGAACATGCAAAAGATTCATTTTAAAACATGTAGTAACCAAACTCCAACAAGTTCTTATGTCCTGAACTACACATCAGACCATGAAATTTAACATGTGAAGATTTTTCATTTCAATTCTTTTTTTACGAGATGATCATAGAAAATGGCTATCATCAAAACGCATCAGACCATCTTCAGAGAAAAAAATTATCTCAAGTCAACATGCCAGTTTATATGGTAGAAGGAACATATCAAGGAATTTGGCATAATGACGTTTTCATAATTCGAACTATGATGCCCAGCCATAGTGGAACTGGAGCCGACTCAAAACTGCACCATGGGCAAGTCTAGAGAGTATTCTTAGTTTGCTGGATCTAGCCTCACAGAAGGATGAAATAGTCAATACTAATTATAGAATTTGATTTCAACTTCATCACTAGTCACTGGCACAGTTTCATTTAACGCTTAGTCTCTTACTCTTCTTGCATAAGTAATTAGTCTAGAAAAAATTGGATTCTAATCAACAAGTACGAAGAGAATATATATCATATACAAGAAAGATGATATCAATCACAAGGATGCTCCAGATGTACTGTGTACCAGCCAATTGTGTTTATATCAAGCAGAAATATGAGAACTAGCCACAACCTTTTTTATCTATAGATTCTATACTACTTACTTTTGATGACTTAGGAGCAAATTCTAAACATAGAACCACATGGAATGGGAATGGCAATATAAGTTAGAAAAGGAGAGCAATGTAATTAACACAACCCAACAAAGAGATGAATAACTCAGTTATTTCAGTGACAATAATCTTAAAAGGATGGTTTATGGTTAACAAATTTTTTCCTTACATGGGCTGTAACAAATTTAAACTCAAACTATATTTTCAACATCGAAAATTTTTATCTTTGCATTAAGATCCTACAAGTCGATGTGGGGAAAGATCCATATAACCAACCAAGAAGTTTGTAAGTTATGGCTTTTTCTTCTTGTTCTTGAAGATCTCATAAGGAGACAAGCAAACCTGAGAAAGTTAAAGGTGGGCACAAGGATTGTTGTATTTTTGGTCAGTATGGACACAAGGGAGGAACTTCACTGGCCAATGCGATTTTTTTGTTCATAGATGCTGATATCCTTGCATAATTAAATTGTTTTTCTAATGACAATATTTGACTGAAGTTTTTTTCATTCATAGATGACTGATATTCTTGCATAATTAAATTTTGTTCTCTATCATAGCCAGAATCTACAGAATAAGCTACTTTGTGACACTTTGATGTCTAATACAATCAGAAAACTTTTAACAATATATACACATACATATGAAGTTCAATGGTGACTAATTTTCTTGGCTTGGTTGCATTACTGTAAAATAAAATCTGAGTAAACATTATCAATATTCAAAATACAGCTTTTATCATTGAAATCATTTTGTACAATAAAATACACCATTATCTTTCTGAATATTCCACGTCTGTCGATAATTCTTAAACTTTCATGATCCAAAGAACCTCAAGTTTTAATTTTTGCTTAGAATTCTACATATCTTAGCAATAATAATTGCTAGTACACATTAGATCATAGCCCCTAATTCTGTAAGTAACAAGAAAAAGGCATATAACAGGGTTGGCAGAGTATGATGCAAGGTTTTCAAATAGTAATAAGTACCAGACTTATGCTTTAGAAAGAGAGTTAGTAGAAGTCAAAACCCACATCCTCTTGAAGAGCATGCAGTCGGCTAGGCCCATCTGCTTCCAACAAGAAAGTTGAATCTGGACATCTACAATTATTTCCTAATTCATGACTCCTAGAAGTCACCATTGAACTCTGCTTGTCTTCAGCACTTGAATTCCTTGTGGTTGATGAACTGACTACATCCCGTTTCTTTTTCACTCTTCTACGAAATGTAATCAAGAAATTCTTAGTGTTCCCTTTTGGATACTCATCATTCAATATTATTCCACTTCTTTTATCTGAACTGACTACCATGGAGGCACAGTCCTCTGAGAATCTGGAACTAGCATTCCTTTCAGTCCAAGTTTTCAAATGCAAGGAACTTGATCTTCCTATGGTCTCCAAATTTGTTGACTGAGATCTCAAAGTCTCTTCAACAACTCGGCACGCAGAACCAGATTCTATACCCAAGTCATTTGCAGATGCCCGATTGACTATGTTCTCCATAGATGGATCTACTGGGGAGGGGCTTCCATTCCTAGAGCTGATTTCAGATGGTCCTGAACTCGAAGGCACTTTTTGGGGATGCAGTTTGATTGCACCTGTCTCAGATTCCCCAATACTTCTGTTTTCTGTTGTTTTGCCAGTCTGATAAGATTGGTGTTGTATAGATATCTCGGAATCGCATCTTTCAATACAAGGAGGGCATAGCCACCTATCTTCAGATATATTCTACACATAACAAAGGACAAAATCATCAGACCAACATGTTTGTATAATGACTAATGAGAATATCCAGAAAACATTAGACAGTAGTAGAGTACTAGTAAACCTTCAACGAGGAGTCAATGCATCGAAGATGATAGCTCCCAGAGCAGCTATGGCACACCAGCAGATTCTCATTTATGTCAACAGAACCACACCGAAAGCAATGCTGCAATAATGGCATGAAATATGAGGATGTATTATTTCATACATATTAAATGGTGAACAAAATCAAGCAGGAGGAATAAGAATCCACAGGTTACATATATATATTTAAAGTAGGAACCTTTTACTGGAAGACTATATTACACATCAGAAAAGGACAGCCTAGTGCATGAGGCTCCCACCAATGTCGGGTCATGGTTCTGGCAAATAATTATATAATGTTTTGTTCTTTTCCAGTAACTATAACTCACATGCACTCCCCTCCATGTGATTCACCTCCATTACCATTAAATTCCCCCAATAAGAAGTATCTGATCCTCTAATACACTTCAGATTTTTTTCCATCTAAAATATCTAGCTTTATTTGTCAAAGCATAAGCACAAATGACACAATTATCTTTTGAACTCTTAACATCTTATTTTGAATCTCTATCAACAGCAATCAACTCCATTTTTTCTCCTCCTTTTCCTTTTTACCAACGTTTTGTCAATTTTTTCCGTCTTCTTATTCTCCACCAAAATAATTATACTGAGCACATATGCAAATCAAATAAATATCAGTATTATACAGAACCCTTGTCATAAGGGATACCAAGGGAGAAAAAACTAACACATCTATTAATCCTTTAGTTGGTGCTAATTCATTATCACCAAACACGTCTGAAAAAGGTATGTAAACTACGAGAGTTTCTCCCCCACCAAATGAAAGATGTTTCTTGAAATGATGTCTTTAGATTACATAAAAGAGATTTTTTTCCTTTTCATTTCAGTTTTTATGCTTCACCAAAACTGGTATATACTGGTCTAGGCTAGAAGTGGAATGTGAAACATCCAATTTTTTAACGGTCCATATTGCTAAAGAAGGTTTATATTTTCTTTTCTTTTTACATGTTTAACCATAGTACCACTCACCATCGGGCCTCTCTCTCTTATGCATGATTCCCCTTCTTGCACTGTCTGCCTCCACCCATCCATTGTCATGACTCGCACCACCTCTGGCCCATTGATTCATCTCATACTTCTCTTCTTTGTTGCCTCCTCCCCACCACTGCTATAACTTTCGCACATAGTTCCCCCCACCATCATTGCTTCAGTGTGCAGCTCCTTCCATCATCGAGGGATAGGACCATAGCTTCCTCCGCCATCGACAGATATATATGAAGCTTCCTCCGCCCCCGACATCACTATTCGCAACTTCCTCTGCCGCTGTCCGTAGCTTTCTCCATCACGACTGCTGTCGTTCGTAGCTTCCTCCACTACCATTATTGTCATCTGAAGGTTCCTCCATCACCGTCCCCCTCTCCATCCCCACATTCCACCGTCAGTAACTCCTGTTGTCCCCCACTACTGTTATGACTACTGTTAACAGTGGATTAAATATTATTAACAATGGATTGTTAATCCTTAACTAATATTAAACTACTATTACGTGTTAACTATTGTTACCATATAATAAACATTGGTTTGTTATATATATAAAATTATGATGAAAGAATTCATAGGCAATAAGAAATTTGTGAGATATATTGGCACCCGATTTGCTGCTTCCTTCTTGAGATTATATAGAGTGCATCGTCAAAAGCACAACCTGAGAAACATGCTTATTTTGGAGATATGGGTGACAAGCAAATGAACAAAAGAAGCAAAAGGCAAGAGGATCAATAATATCATCTTAATGTCGTCCTTTTGGAATCTTATAGTTTATACAATAAGGATAATGGGCTCTCTTGTTCGAGTCCTTTGATTGATAAATAATGAAAAAAAGTCTGCAATGGGATATATTTATAAGGTTATGGATATAGCAAAAGATACAATTTAAAAATCTTTTCATAGAAATGAAGAAAAGTATAAAAACAAATTTATAGTCATTGACGAAAGATATGATTGTCAACTTCAGTGTCCATTACATATAGCAGGATATTATTTGAACCAAGAATTCTTTTATAAGAACATCTTCATTGAGATTGATGCAAAAGTTGCAAATGGGTTATATAAGTGCATTGCAAGATTGACTCCCAACCTTGAGGTGCAAAATAAGATCACACACGAATTATCTTTATATAAGAATGTCAATAAACTTTTATAATTCTCATAACAGTTCGATCTTAGACAACTACATCCCCAAGTATTTATAACTTTATATAATTAATTATATATATAATATGTTAATAATAAAGTTAAATTTTGTAACTAAATAGTGGAGTCTATTTGAAAATTTCATCCTAAACTTGCAACAATTGGCTATCAAAATTCTTAGTTTGACTTATAGTGATACGAGTTGTGAACGAAATTAGAGTGTCTTTAAACATGCAAGTATATAAGACTATTTTTATTTCAATTAATCTATTTTTTTAAATAGATGTATTAATATATTTTTAATTCATATGATATGATAGATTTACACAAAGAGAAAAAATCAATTAAAGCATCAACGATTACATGATCTGGTTTATATAAAGTATAATCAAGCATTAAAGACTCGTTATGATTTGCGAAATGATATTGATCCAATTTCTTTATAAGAAATTGATTATTCAAATGAGTGGTTGGCAGGGGAAATGGGTGTGAACTTACAAGATGTCGAAGATGACATTGTATTTGAAGATAATAGCTTGACATAGGGAGACGTAGCAAGAGCTTCAAGTGTTGAAAAATTGCAGACATATACAAGGCAGGTGATAAAAGCAAAAATGACTACAAAAGAGGAAGAGAAAGATGAACCCTATTTTGTGAAGATGGATAAAAAGAAGAGAATGGTGATGATATGTTTGAGAATGATAATATTAATTATGATGATAATTGAATTTAATGTAAAACTTTATTATTTTGAATCTTTTAGCATTTTTGTTATTAGAAGATAAACAATGTGACTTGAAAATTTATATCTTTTAAATTTAATATTTTTTTTATTTATATAATCATATTTATCTATTGTATTATATATTTTTATATTTTAATATACTAGAGCATCTTGCTCTCTCGACCTCAGGCGTTTTGGGACCTTAAAACCTAGCGTTTTTAAAAACACTAATGTATAGCTAAGCTTGCTAGAACCAACCATTACTCCATCATACCAACAAAAGAATGTAAAGTAAATGATATTGTGCTAAGAAAATAATAATCAGTGGTCCATAGCCAAACTATATGACGACAAGTCATTCAATAAAGAAAATTAACAAAAGAAAAAAAAATCCAATCAGCAATAGACTCAATCAGATCAAAGATAAATCAATTAATTCAATTCTAAACCAAACATAGGCTGTGTTGCTTAACAAAGTTCCACAAATAATATAACTGTGTAACAAGCATTAATATGGAAAAATGATATCATATTAAATCAGCAACGTAATCCAATACTAAGTACGTTTTTATTCACTAGTAGAATAGACTAATGTAACTAATCTTTAAGATGTATGGAGACATTCCTTAAGAATTTCATCAAATTCCAGTCATCATTTCGCAAAATTATAATACTCAAGTATCCTAACAGACATGTACCAGCATGGATGGGTTAAGATAGAAATTCATTGTTGAATACCATATAAATTATGATGGTATGCCGACCCTAGCATAAGGATTTCATCCAACACATTGAACGCCAAGAGACTTTCCCAAGGTAATAAATTTAGAGAGAGAACTACGTCAAATAATTTTAGGAATCATCACATCAAACACTCCAGAAACAAAACTTTCTTATTGCAAATCTAAGTGGAAAGACAGGATTCAATCCTTGGACCTTGCTATCAAGAGTCAAGGTCTTTATCAGCTACACTAGCTGGCATCATCAAAATTTGTCAGATAGGGTTCCCACAAGACAAAACTCATTGTCAAGAGCCTCTTGCACTGATCTGCCCATTTTGTTTTACTTCCATATATTAACTCCAACTTTCTAATTGTGTTAATTAAGTTACAATTCTTTCTGATTGCCTCCCTTACAACCAATAGTGGTTTCTTGCTTAATAGAATATCTTGAACAGTCATATTCCTTTTTCATCCAACTGGTAAACTTGTTGCTCTTAACACAGAAGAAAAAAACAGCACATCATATATCTATGCTCTTGCAATCCATTAATTTTTAATAGTGTACATTGCACTTGCCCGATCGCAGAGTCACTTAAAAAAACAGAAATAACGCTAAAATATGTACAACAAAAGGCAGGAAAACAAGGGTAGTCTAAGATCAATTGCTTCAAATTAGGAATGACAATTATTTGCTAACTCTTTAGACATTTTTAATATATATTTCATCCAATTGAAATTATATTTTGAAATTACATTTCTACTTCCCATTGTAACACTTCCACAATGCAATCAAATCCAGCTCTTGTATCCATAACTAGCCAACGATAACTGTTGAAAATTAAGAACATCAAATATTGGATGAATACCAATAAATTTTTTACTTAGAAAAGTCTTGTACATCAGGGTACCAATCCCATAGTTCCTCGCTTAATCCATCCAATCATCCAATGACAAATTATGTTTGTATCCCTGGTAACAACACGCTAAACTCGATAGGCCAGTTCCAGAAGTTGTCAAACATACGCACAACTTGTAGCCAATTTCTAATACTACAAGCAAAGTGAGAAACAAAATGTCCATTTCCATACAAAATTAGCAATTTATCCAATAAGAAAACAACAGTTTCCATACAGATTGAGTAATTTATTCAAATAGGTTTTACCCGCTCAATTAAAAAAAAGACAAGAAACCATAATTTATCCTATTAAAGAGACAGATATTGTCTATAGTGGGTTTTCCTCATAGCATATCAATATTTAGCTTCTGCAGGATGTAGAAAACTCAATATTTTTGGGTAAGCAATTAAAAGATACCTCCCCCACAGTCTTGACGGAAGAATCAGCTTTGACAACATTAGCAGGATTTGCATTGGCTGAAAAGCGCTTCCGCTTGTAAGTTAGGAGCACCTTGCCACTCATCATTTTTCCTGAAGTAATCACTCTCTTTCAAACAGTAAGGTCATAGTTACCTACAGCACATGAAGGAACAAGATGTCAGAATATGTTGAATCTCTTGATGCTCAACGGCTTAAAAGTCATGCATAGACACCAAAAAAAAGGTCGAATTTTCAAGCATATAGCTGAAATTTGACTGAAAATTTCTCCGTATCAACATAATTGCACAAAACCTAATATGCATGGCACAAGAAGCATGACGCATGTGTCAATCCATTACCACTTCAGGATCACTGTTCACTCCTAACCTATAGCTACAACCTACCCTCAAGAGAAGCCTTGTTGAATTAAAAGCGCCGCCACGGTGAAGACCAAAATCGGAGACAATTGATCACAAAAAGGAAACACACTGAATCCAACAAAACAAAATATCGCAAGTCCCAACCTCCAAAATTCGAGAAAAATTTCGATGCAAAACATTTTTTTTTCCAAGGACATGAAATCTAAGCTGCCAACGGTGCTGATCCCCAACAAGAAACCATGCTGCTTCCACTTCCGCCCACTTTGCCACACAATTTCACTGAAAACCATCAAGACTCGCAGATAAACAAGGACCGCGATCGAAATCGATGCTCAATGTACGATCGGTTCCCCCATTCACTACATTAAGAGGGGGAAAGAGCAACTAATCAGAACAAATAACAAGAAATCGCACCAGCGAATCGAGGACCGCGCACCATCCGCGCCGTCGAGCGGAACCGATAGCGAAGACGAGAGAGGGATGGGGAGGGTAACGGGAGAGATTGGATGGCTTGGGGGAGGAGAAAGAAACGCCCCGGTGCTGCCTCCCTTTCTCGGTTTTATTTCCTTTTCTCGGAGCGAGCGCGATGTATTCGCGCAAATGCCCCCACTCGATGCGGTCACGTCGCCATTGGGGCGATGGGCTTTGGGTCATTTGGAGAGGCGGAGTAGCGGCTGCTGGCTTCGCTCGTCTTGCCTTGCGAGGAGTTCGAGGCGTTTCGGTCCAACCGCGGCCCAGCGACGGCGACGTGTCCCGAACGAACCCAATCCCATGCTATCGTTCATTGCCCCTTTTTTTTCTCTTAACGAAGATGTTAAGTGATAACACACGTGATTAGATGCCACAATCTTTGCTATCAATAATACTTTTTTTTATCGAGTAAGTTAACTAATATTCTCTTGCATTATTTGATGTAAAATCTTTTACGGATTTCTCATTCTCATGCCAACGACATAGAGACGGCATAGCCGATCGAAAAACCTTCGTATTTAGGTGTAAAAATTTATTGGATGAGATTTCATATTGAAAAAAGAGATGATGATTCCAATTTTGATTCGCCAGCTAAAGTGAATCCTAATTGGAAAACAAATATGCACACACTAAAAACATGGATCACCATATGAGAATATTTTCTTCATCTGTAATGGACATTAAGTTTAGTAAAAATATAAGCTGAAACATCTCATACACAAATGCTGATATGGTTGTGTGCATATTTAGTAGAAATGTAAGGTAAAACATATGTCCTCTTACACACGCATTGCTGCATTCATGACACAAACTCCATATTTCTGTGTGTAATGCTAATGTTGAGGGCCCAGCAATTTGAGTTACTGATACAGCAAGCAAGCTTGGTAGGCTAAACCCTAACTAGTGTAAGAGGACAGATTATAAGACTCTTCACTTGCTACTGCATGTTGCTGAACAAGAATAAATGTCAGAGACACTGCTAGTCTCTTAATCTCTAGACACAATAGATCCTGAAATATATAGATTACTCTATTTTTTGCAGAAATATTTGAACTAACGGCAACCGAACTAATAAACATAACCTTCAGTAAGTAATAAAAACAAAATATGAAAGTAAAAGGCAATGCTTCTCAAGGTATTAAGTTGTGTTAATCATGGCTGAATACTTGAAAGTAACACTTGAAACACAGATTCTCATCCAAAATAAAAATATTGCTCGAAAGAATACATAAGAACGCACCTATGAGTTCTGATTACAAGAACTAAGACTTGACTGTAATTATCTCTTTCCTGTAACTTGTTGCTTTACATCTATGACATATATAAAGGTGGATTATTATGACATTCCCCTCTACCTATGCATTCTGTGAACTGAACCAACAAATGCACTAGAATAAAAGAATGCTGCCTCCCTATAAATGGACAGAGACTAAGAATACCTTTTGGGAGGGTGACATTCATCCCATCCCTATTAACTCACTAGAACAATTGTACACGTCTACAAACTATGAACTTTAAACTTTTTACAACCTGGCGGGGAGGGGCGAAACAAACGTTGATAAAGAATAGAGTTGCAGGGGTCATGATAACAAATATCAACCACTTGATGGCGGGAATGGTGCGAGATTTCACCGAGGTCCCAAATGCCTCATTCCTGTAAAAATTGGAAGGCTGGGTTCCCGAGAAGCTCTTCTGCTGGTTTGACGCCTGAGAAATCCTTTGCTTGTAAAGAACTAGATAAGTCATCAACTGAGAAGGGAATGCTGCATCAATGAGACAAAGAATGTTCAGATACTACACAATCGACAGTCTTTAGGCTCCCAGCTACTTGTTGAATGAACACAAGTATATTACCACAATAAGAAGTAGATTACCCAGTAGAATTTTTCTTTTTACCTGGAGCTATCATCTAGAAGGAATGAACTGCTTTCTGCATTGTTGGAATCCTCTGTCATCAGTATTCGCATGCTTGAAAGAACCTTCAAAGACATAACAAAAGCATTAAAGGGGCAATATTCCCAAATTAAAAACTTAAATTGGTGCACTACTTGAAACTTTCATAAAACACTAATTTTGTAATAGATTTTTTCTCCATGATAAACAAGTATCATGATGCAGTCTTCAATAATCACAATAGAGTAGGTTGTAACATCTGAAGCTTCTTTACATTAAGCAGAAGGTACAATTTACTAATTGAACTTACAGTTGAAGAAACACTCTTTGTATTGTATTTGTCATCCCAGTACTGTGTGCAAATTCTATAAAGCTGCTGCACGCTGAGAGCCTGCGAAAGGGAAGAATCAGGATTAACATACCACAGCAGTAACCATCCAAACATCCATGCCACATTCACGAGCACATTTACACACCAATAGCACTTACCGGACAGAGATCATTGACTATCTCATCATAGGAAATCCTGGATTTCTGAAATATTACCTGCATATGACATAAATCACAGCAGAAGTAGAATTAGTGATGGGTATAGCTTTAAACATGAGTAAACCAACAAACAATAGCCGCATCAGTCCTTAAGAATAATTCAGCACTGCCTCCTTGGTGACATAGGTATAGATAATTGATAGATAATTGATACCATGCCCAGTAGTTCAGTCATTTATATCATCTTCACAGGAAAGATAATTGATAGATCTCACAACCAACTAGCAAAGTCATTTGTGAAATTGTAGGGCTACTTTTTCAAATAAAACGTTATAAAATAGCAGCAGAAAAATGATAAATTGAATGTGAAAGCCGGATTCCTGACGGAAAAGGGCAAATGTGGCAGATTTGTTATAGTCAATGACCCCTTTGTAGGGCCAGGAGACAGAACAAAAAGGAATTAGCTACTCAGACATGGGTATACAGTATCTGGAAATTTAAATTTTGTTGAATTCAGGATTTCGCTTGTTTAGCTCAACTTAAGAGATCCAAGGCAAATTCTTGTGTTATCTCCTGAAACAACCCACTATATCTAAATACTGACAAAGCAATAACAGAAGTAACAATTAAAACGTCAAGACTCAAGATAAATCTATCTAACATAAGAACTTATTAGTATGGCTAGTAATGTTATTTAGGCTAAAGAAAATCCATAGGCAAAGGTTCCATGCCATAGAAAGCCTTTGTCCAACTTATGATCCGACCTATATTTCCATCAGTCTTTTGCTTCCCAGCAGCACAACACGTGCTATCATAAAAGCGTGGATAGGGGAAAAGATAACCAAGGAATTACAGAAGCCATATTAATTAGGATAATTGACTTTTTCTATCCAGGTTATACTGGCATGGCTCTCCAATGCCAATTACATAAGCATACTCTTTTCATCGATATAAAATATCAAATAAAATAAAAAAATAACTCATGACACATCAGTTTCTTTTCTATAGATAAGATTGCACTGGTATATGCTGCAAGCTTAAAGGAGATAATTACTGGTTCTAGTCCTCAACATCACCGAGAAAATTATCCAACTATAGTAGTCATCATGTCAAACATATGAGAGGTTTCATAGTATAAGTGGAAAAGATCTTTTTCTGTTTTTAAGAAATGCCCAATTGAAATCAAGACTATATTGTCAGCATTCAGCTCTGATACCAATATAATATTTCTGCAGCATTTTAAAAGAATTCTTGCACATGAAATTGACAAAACAGTATGTTAAAATAGATTTATAATCTGTAATCAAATGTACAGTATAATGATATAATTTTAGAAATATCATTTTCTCAAATGATGCATCAGATAGGAACAGAAACCACGTACCAAGAAACCAACAGCTTGCCTAATGTGTTTAAGTTCATCCCATGATGATCCAGCATACTGCAACAACAGCAAAAGTGCAGATTTAGAGCAAACAAATATAATCCACAGATGGTAGGTTTTATTTTACCTCTGGCTTTGCTTTTGCACACCACAACTCCAGCTCAGCCAGACCAGCTTTCACATACTCCCCATTGCTGAAGGAGCAACACTCACGGCGAAGGAGCAAACTGGCACAAGAAGAAGTTATCTCCCCAGTGTACATCATAGATTAATTGATAATATACCATACTGATCAATTACCTGTTAAAAAGTTGTACATTGATGAATGAGAAAATTTGCATACAGATCTTCTGAATTAGCACCGGAGGGACCTGCAGAAAACTAGGTCAATCAAAGTTTCTAACAGCAATAAGAACATTTTCATTTCACCAGATAACTAACATAGTTTTCTTGCAACGTCTTAAGAACGTCATCCAAGTTCTCAATAATGGTCTTCCAGTGGTTGCTTCTTGCGAAGGAGCAACACTCACGGCGAAGGAGCAAACTGGCACAAGAAGAAGTTATCTCCCCAGTGTACATCATAGATTAATTGATAATATACCATTACTGATCAATTACCTGTTAAAAGTTGTACATTGATGAATGAGAAAATTGCATACAGATCTTCTGAATTAGCACCGGAGGGACCTGCAGAAAACTAGGTCAATCAAAGTTTCTAACAGCAATAAGAACATTTTTCATTTCACCAGATAACTAACATAGTTTTCTTGCAACGTCTTAAGAACGTCATCCAAGTTCTCAATAATGGTCTTCCAGTGGTTGCTTTGCCCTTGGCTTCCAAATGAGCGCCCAGAGCCACGCAACATAGTTGCCCTTGTTGTTCTTGGGGCCTAAATTTTGAAAAAGATAAATATTAGCAATCAAGAGATGCCAATGTTTCAGAAATCTAATAACCCATCACTAGATTTACATGACAAATTAACAACACTTGGAGAACAGCGTAAGGAATGAGGAAAAACAGGTTCCAACACATGCTCCAAATCTCAGAAATCGTGCATACTAATGTCAATAATCAACAAATATTTCACACTTCTAGCGATGTCCCAAACCGTCTCAAATGCCACAACGTTAGTCAATTCCACTTCTTTGATTGTATCTTTGAAGAAATAATCTAAGATTTATGGTCATCATCAACAGACCAAGCTGTTCACATGGACGGCACTATTACCAGCTACGATAACATTTAACAACAGGATAAGTGGTTGTTTTGATAATATGAGCTAAAATTTTATAAACCATCAAAGTGACCAGTTTAGGTTCAGTCCCATCTAACCTAATTCATGTTCTATATCAGAAATCTGACTTATAATAAATAAAGTAGACTACAATTTAGAGAATCAAATCACATGCATAATACCTGGATACATAGTGACAGCAGCGAAGACAAGTCCTTCTTCACATTATCTCGAATAATTCCATAAATTTTCTCCACATAAGCTGTTAGCTGCTGCTTGAAAAGCAAAGCAGGGTACTTGGCTTCAACTTGACGCACAACATCCAGGCCATCCGCGGCCAGGTTAGAAGAAGATGGGGAAGAACGAAATGACTGGAATTGAATTATGCAGATGAAAATTAATTGTTATCCAACTATATACACAACGAAGAACCAAAAAGGCTATCCATCATATACAATTCACATAATAGCAATAGCAGAAAATAAGATGTATGGCATACTTGAGTCATCCTCCCAAATAAAGATGTTGGGGCAGGAGGCTTCCGACGGGGATTAGCTCCAACTGAACCAGCAGCCTTAAGGCTTTTTTGCAGCAAGAACAACAAGCTAGAAGCATTGGACAGCCAATAGGCAAGATGGTCATTGCTCTCTTCATTCTGCAAGATGGACTTCATTACGAAAACATAACACAGCATATGCCAATACAGGGACAATAATCAAAAGCCAATAAGAGAAAGTGTTACTAATTTCACACATGAAGAACTACAACAATGGAAATTAATGTTTTAGCCACATAAGTTTCTTAACTAAGTAAAAAAATTGTGATTGAATACTAAGGAACAACAAAAGAATTGAAACAACTATTTTTGAATGTCTGAAATGAAATATATTTTTATAAAGTGTTGAGATAAATTTTCTCCCACAACCACTATCTATATGTAAAAGAATTGTAAGTCCTTGAGGTATGGTCAAGACTGGTTATTTCATCATTACTTAATAATAGATCCCTGCATGTTAGTTATCTCCTCTCTTTTACCCTTTGTCCTCTCTTGAAGGCACTGTTGTCCCTCAAAGAAGAGTAACCCCCACTATCAATCTTTGCCAAACTTCAATTGCAGTAAATAATGCCATAATTATTACACATGGCAGAAAGTCATATTCCAGTGATCTGGCAGCTTCATTGATTCTTCACCAATCATTAAGAAGGTCCACTTCTGTTGCTACTGCAAGATATTTCACCACTTTTATTGTTAACTTTTTGAAAATAATCTTTGTCCCCATGAAAGTAATTGTCAAGTATCAGAGGTACTGGGCCTCTCAGCTGCACTATGGTACTGCAGCTACCGCCACACTTCCATCAAGTAAATATTATGCCAATCCTCTTCTAACTCGGTAAGAACTAAAGGGTTAACTTAAAGTAGGCAGCGAGTGTAGATGTAAAATTTTCCATGGAATGACCCTTTAAGATATTCTCTATAGTTCATCGCATGTTGATGGGAGAAGATAGACATGTGAATGGCTTCATTTGTAGAGTGAGTACGCAGAACTTAAGCCCTCACCAAATATGCAACATTACTAACTCAAAGTGACAAATCTTATAATATTAATACAGTGCAAAATGGCTTAAAAAAAGAAAATTAGATAGACATACACATTGTATATATCCAAAGCTCATAACCACATTGACAACATATAAAAGAACAACAATATAACATTTGTATAACCTCGATTGCAGAACCAATCATCTGGATGAGACAATCAAAAACACTAGTCCTTTCTGCTTCAAATGATTTCCAGTTAATGAGACATTTGTATATGGTAAGTGCAGCAACAGGTTTCCCTTGACTAAACCCAACATTTCTGCTGACACAACTGATTAGGGCATCAACATTCTCCTGCAAAGAAAGACAGTTGGTTGAACAATAGCAACATATTTAATGATAGCTTAGTTTTACCTTGAGAATGTGTGCATACCTGTTGCCTCTCCATGTAAGATCTCTTCAGCTTAGCATCAGTATCTGCATAATCCTTAATTGCTGGTGGTGCACTCTGGGGTTCCTATGGATGCAGATGGGTGTCATATGATGTATGATGTACATGGTATTGTTTTGATTTGAACATTATATATATAGACACACACACTGTGGACATACTTACAACCTTAAGCTCTTCAACAACATGGTGACCATTCTCCAAACTCTGCCATTAAAGACAAGAAAGATTTCAGGAACAAAGCAAAATAACCTACAGAAAATACAGTGCCTTGTTATAAAACAATTACTGCTTGTTTGGTTGGTGTTGTTGGAATTGATAAATGCTCAGACATGCGTTTCACAGGAGAATGCATCAAGGACTGCTGTCGCAGAATCTGATTCTCAGACTCCATGTTAGACAGTTTTTCTTGAAGCCTATCATTAAAAGCGATATAGTCATATAACTTCAATGCTTTAATTTTAAGAGAATCTAAACAGAAATTTAATAAAACAAATTTCAAAGCAACATAATAGCTCATTAAGTCGTATGAGATCTTAAAATATCAGGAAACCATGGGAAAAACTGTAAGAACCTCTGCATCGAATTGTTCAGATGAATTATCTTAGACTCGGCGTCTGTGGCTTTCTTCAATCTTTCCTCACTAATCCTGCTTGTTTCTTCATACTTTTTCTCAGTTTCATCAATTTTCTTTTCAAGTGAACTCACCAAAGCCTACAAAATTTTAATAAGCACCTTATACAATACCCTGACATTATGAAAAGAAGAAAGCAGGAAAAACTTCACAACCTACCAGATGCCGGATGTTCACATGAAATCGACATCCAGAACGCAATTTAATTATACTAAAGACACTGATCTAAATGGTCAAATTAGAAATAATAGAGAAGCAACATCCAGTGTTTATGTCAGTCTCACCTTAAGCTTGTCATTTTCATCTTTAAGCTTATCCATTAGGGCAGTATCAATAACAGGGATCTCTTTAATAATAGGAACTACTTCAGTAGCCTTTTTTGCAGCCTCACACTCCTTTACCAGCAAAGATTTAGTTTCCTTAAATTGCTGTTGCATCTCTTGCAAAGCAGCTTGCAATTTTGCATTCTCCTGTGTTTTAGTTTCCTCCACATCAGCCTACAAATAAAAAGGCATTTATAAAACCTGTGTGTAAGAATGTGAGAGAGAGAGAGAGAGAGGAGAGTCTTGCAAGCAAAGCAGCTACAGGCATGCAACAATATCCATAGTGAGACAACCATCTAGATAAACTGTTTAAACATAAGAATGATATGCAATATCAAGGTCCAGAAAGTAAAAAAATTATATTTTAATTTCCTTGTAAGTTCTGCAATCGGTGAAACATGCATCTTGGATATTTTAATATGTTGATGTAATATGTATCCAGAATATATTTATATTGGAAACTGATACTAATAAATTCCCTTCAAATACATTCCAGATATACTTTTTAGTATCAAAAGTCATCAATAAGGTGAACCAAAAACTAGACAATGAGTCAATTACACAATGAAAAACAACGACCCTCCCCCATCATGTAACTGACTCATCAGGGTCTACAAACCAGCACCACATACTGCACTCCCCTCCAACACCAGAGTCTCTAAGTAGTTAACGACAGGAATTTGTTTCCGACTGTGATTTTACATATTACTAAATCATGTTTTTAATTTAAACTTGTGAATGCTGAAAGTTACAAAGAACTTGGATTATGAAACATATACTTATTTCCACAGTTAACTAAATCTTTTGCCTTTCTAGTTATTTTTGTGGGATATTTTGGGAGAGAAAAAATGAATTTCTTTGTTAATGAAAACACAAGGAACACAAGTCTATTTTCTTATTATCATTTATCATGACCACATATATTCCAATAATATCACATATGTCCAGGTTTCTCTCATAAAATATAAAAAAATGTTCACAAAATATTGCCAAATCTACACTAATATATCCTACTTAACATATTTTATCATGTCACTCTCTTCTGCATTAGCAACCCAAGCTTCAAGATCTGCAAGATAATTTCCTATCCTGAAGACCAAAAGTGATGACAGATGAAATCCAATTTTCTTTCAGATTCATGAGCAAACAGAGCTACAATTGGCTCAAGAAATGAACACAAGTGATGTTGTACATCATAAATTCAAGTGGACTATTTTAAAAAGCCAAGAGAGAATAATCACAAGAGGATGCTGATGACCAAAAACCATTTAATCAAACAGGGTTTAAAGCTTTATATGAAAGTTAAACAACGTACCCTCATGCGTTTCTCCAACTGCAGACGCCACGTAAGTTCCTCAACTTGTTTTTCCAACTTATTCTTAGCAGCTTGAAGGGCACCAGTTTCTCTTGCCGCCTGGGAAGGAAAACAAAAACATATAAGGCAGCATTTAAAATATATGTACATCTGCCAAAAAGACAACAGAAACTTCTTAGAAAGTCAACAGGCAAAGTTTCTTGTCTAACCAAACTAAAAAAGACAGCTCAGTGAACAAGTCTGATGAGGATTAATATATGCAACCTTACCTCTGCAAGTAAACAGGCTATTTTTGACTAGAAACCAGTCCTCAAAGTTGCAAGGAAGCAAACTTACCATGACGCTAGTGGATTCATTACTTGACCAAACTATATAGTTTTTGTCATTGATGCATCCGGTGAAAGTACCATTTTAGAAGTTTGGACATAACTTTATGACTAAAAAAACTCATCAACAACATTTGCGCAAAATAATTTAGATTTTAAATCATAATAACCTAGAGCCTCTGTACTTTAGATATTCATGCAACATATATTGGTGAAAGATAGATTTGCATATAGCAATATTTGACATTTACACATCTAACCAAGAATTTAAACCCACGTAAAAAGTTATGGTAGCTGCCCTACAAAAGACAGTTTACAGAACAAATTTAAAAAAAATTACCTGTTTAAGCTTTCGCAGTTCTCTTCTTGCAACCCTTGCTCTCCAAGCACATTGTGTTGCAATTACAGCCTTTTTTATCCTTGAATAATTTAAGCATGCCAAGTATTGGCGGCAATGACTCTAGAAAAGAACAGCATACAGAATTAGGTCCTAGATTCTTCTGTTTACAAGCATAAATAATAAAAATACGATATGTTAGGGCGAAAAGAACAGATATTACATGAAAAGGTCAAGAGTTCCTTGTCAACCAGCATGGTTAACAGCAGTAGTAGTAGGGAGAACTCTGGATTTCTATTAAACACCCAAGTTCTTGACATCCCAATAATTTACCTGAATAATAATTGCAGCTCTTGTCTGCCGCCTGAAATGAAGTTCCTTACGGGCAGCCATCCCCCTTACACTAGCTTGGATGGTAACAGCCGAAGAGAACAACTCTCTATAAGCAGTCCTTGCAAGATGCATCCGGAAATAGGTCTGGATACGAAGTGCAGCAGCTAGTCTACGCATGCCCTCATATACCTGTCTTGCAAGTTGTCCTTCGAAAGGTATAAAAGAACAGAATGTCTTACTTTAGGTTAACAGAGAAAAAAATTCATATATCAGAAAATGTTTTTACAATCACCACAACAAATAAAGGCTAGTAAGTTTTGTGCATCATAAACCTTGATTGGTGATGACATAACATAAAATTTAATAAATACCTCTGCATATGGTTTGAATCTGTATAGCTGATTTTCGCAGCAAAATGAAAGTTCTACGAGCCAGGAATGACCGAACTTTCCGTTGGATTGTGCTAGCAGATCTTCCCAAGACTTCATTCCTACGGGCATCAAGTTCAGCCATCTGACCAGCTCGAAGAAACACCTTCGTTTTTCCTATCTGGACATATAAACTTAAGAAGTGAGACAATTTATCTGTTATCAAACAAGAATACTTGAAGAATCTAGTATGAAATAGTGATTAAAGGATGATCTCCTACAACTAAGTTCCATCGCACAAGAATTTTTTTTCGAACTTTAACAACCCATCATTAGGACCAAATCTTTCCAACATCTCATATTACTGAATTAGTTTTTAAATAATAACTCTATATTACAATGAATGCAATACACATGAATGTGCACATGGAGTCGCAAATCAAATGCTATGGTCAACCGAAGTTACTGACTAAAGAGCTAATTTAGCTAATTTTAAGGACCAGAAAACAGCTAATAAATATGTCTATGCATTCACATTAACTATTTACTGATAAATGTCAAGCATTTTTTGCTAAAAAATCTCCAAAGATTTCTCTGTAGTGGAAACTTACTAAGACAGAACAGAATAAAACAAGCAATAAGGGAGGTCATAGATGAGGAGAAAACTCAGAAAAGGATTAAATATTTACTACACAGCATTTTCAATGCGTGAAAATCTTTTAAGTATCGACTTGCATTGGACCATAACACTAACAAAAATCCATATTAATAGCACCATGAGGAAGTGCACCTACTCATGAAAGATGCTACAATCTTAAATTCCAAAAAATATTATATGATCATGATTGGCTGGATAATCCAGCAGAGATCAGAAATAAAGTAACAAATTGTGTATTCTGCAGGCAATAGCCATCAATAGTGGAAAAATCCAAAATATGAGGAAATATAAATAGAAACAAAGTGAAACAGATCTTTTTGCTTTTCCTTGCATTATCTCCAAAAAAGAAAAGTCAATGCCTTTGGAACTTAAAAAATCCTTAAAAGGACCCTAGCAATTGGAGTACTTACTAACCTCCTGTGAGAAAACAACTGAAGGAAATGATTCCACAATTATAAAATGTACCTTAAAGAAAAAAAGTTTAAATGCAATTCCTTGTCTCGCAAAATAGTAAGAACAAAAACAGACAAAATCAAGATGTTCACAAATTACAAAAAATTACTTAGAAGAGATTGGAGGTAAGGATTCTGATTCCCCAGAGTAGCCACGTTGTTGAACTGTAGCAAGATAGAACTGTGTAAATTAAACACAAAGTGGATCACATGTTACATGTTAATGGGGGCTCAGTCTGAATGTTAAATTCAGCTTTAGCAATAAAAGTAATTGGGACTTCTCATTTAGTCATTGATTTAATATCATAGTCATTCTAGACCTTTTTTCCCTCTAATTTCTTACCTAATATGAACTTTAGGAAAAAAATGATAATTGGGTTCCTATTTCCTCAAATTGTTAGTTAAATTACAAACCTAAATTGATGGACCAAAATATTTCCAATAAAACTAAGTTAATGAAAAATTTTAAGACAATGCTCAAGCAGCCAGGCAAGCCCATGAAATTAGAATGCCTATACCAGGCATGCCCTCAGAACACACCATGCTCATAGCATAAGATCAATTCCCTTCGATGATTTGATACTAGTATTACCTTGATAGATATGATTGTAAAAGCAAAAAGAGCCCACGAGCATGGTGATTGTGAACAAACACTCAATGCTTTGAACATAATTTAGCTCTAGAACACTCAATGCTTGTTTGTCACCATGAAAAAAGAATGTACCATTGTGAACAAAGACTCAATGCTTTGAACATAATTAAGTTCTAGAACACTCCATCTCCAACGAATCCCATCCTACGACCTTTTCTTTAAGATATTAGCTTGTTTGTCAGCAATAATGGTACATTCATTTTTCATGGTATTTAGCTTTATAATCTTCAAACTATAACTAGAAGGATATGGTTTACAAAATTTATGGAAGATACTCAATAAAAGTTGAAGCAGGGTGTTTTTCCCTAAACATCTGCTCATTGGAAGTTAACTTCCTTTTCCATTGGGTTACCTGGTAACCTTTGAGATACGCCTTCTCTAGCAACCTCTTAGCAGCAGTGACCTCATCACAACTGACATGAGAAGCATCAAATGAGACAGACCCAGCAAATGTTAAAAGCTTCCCAAGATATTGGGCTCAAATGTGCTTTACCTTCCATCCAAAACTTCGGGTGCAAGAATGCCAAAGCGATCTACAAACTCATAGAATGTGCGCCTTGTTGGATATCCAGCACAGCTTATTCTAATTGCCTCCATCACTCCCTAGACCAAGTAAAAAAGTATTGCACATTTACCATCTGAGCATCATTACCGAGATAACAAATGTAAATAGAAAATCTTACCCCACAGCGAAGCTGCTGAAGAACATTATGATTCTCAAAAATTGCTGGTTTTAGAAGATTGTTGGGTTTAACACAGCGGATGTAGTGGGGCTCAGTGGCACTCAGAGTTTCTAGCAGAGATTGCAGTTGTTGCTGCATAGATGTTGGATATTGCATATTATGATTTATGACATGAAAAGATTGCAACTAACTGTATTAAGAAAAGATACACCTATACCTTGAACCTTGAGCCTATTGACGAGAACTTTGATGACTTTGATGCATCTTCTGAAAGCAGCGGAAATAAACTAGAAACAAAAGAACATTTAGAGGCACTCAAAAGCGCCTGATGCTCAGCAACAACATAATCCTTATTCTTGTCTAAGAACAATTCTGTCTGATAGGTAACCTGTATGAGGATGACCAGTTTCAACTTTAGTTTCTTTTGCATGTCTATTGATATAGAATGCATCATCAGTGGAGGTACTCACATCACCAGCATAATGAGAAACGGTAAAGTCAGAACGTGATAGTTTTGGCTTGCTGAAGCGCTTATGATTTTTAAATGCCTGGTACAGCTTCTGAGCAAAAGTTTCATGTGTTGATCTTGGCAGCATGCTGCATAAAAAGAGCAAAGAAAACTAAGATATCCATCAAACAAATTCACAAAGGACATATAATTCGAGTCGTACGCCAGCACACATACCAAGCCTCATCCAGAAGAGCAATGATCCCACCAGGTTTCTGGCAGCCAACAAACAAAAAAATTATCCAAATGTAATGTTGCATGGATTATATGCATGGATAAATCATTCAGCTTAAGGATAAATCTGGACAATTTGTTAGGCCTCGGGTTGCATGGGTTGGTCAATTTGTTCAAGAAAAATCTAAACATCTCAAAAAACTAAGAATTTTCCATAAACATTTTTGTGTCCATGTAATTTTTGTGAAACTTCAAAAAAAATAAAAAGAAGTCTGAATAACTAAAATCATCTCATAAAAGACTATCTAGATTCCAGTTAGATTATATCAACTACCATCATTCTAGAGGAGTTCCATTATACTGTAAATTTAATACCTCAAAAGTATTACCAATATATCAGCAGAAAAAATCATAATGGAACTTGTGAGAGAAGCATTAAGTATGAAAGTTGTAAGGGTTCTCTCTTGAGCCCCAAAATTAAACATCAGTTTCAGAGAGAAATTTTCACCGAAGAAGTCCAAACCTTAATGGAACACCAAAGGCCTCACCTCAGAGGACCCAAAGAGTCAATGTAGATGCATCGACTGAACCAATGTAAACTTGATGCCTTATTTCATCCTTGCATTCACTCAATTCCTAACTATTAGTTTCTGCTAGTAGTTTTTTTTTTTGTTTTGGTATTATTCATTCATTTCCTAGACTTATTGTCTTCAATCAATCAAATTGTTTCTCATGGGAAAGTTCTGTTTTAAAGTATACAGGATCCACCCTAATTTACCCCCTAACGCTCCTTATTTTTCTTATAAATAACAAGTGGTGAAGAATTCAGAATGTAACCTGCACAGAATATATAAATAAATGGACCCTAACAGAAGATATTATTTTAATACCACCAGAAGTGGGTCCATGGACATTCTGAGGAGAATCATATGTAAAATAAAACAAGACATCCTGTTGTAGATAGTATTTATATGAAAATACAATTATGACAAACCTTTTCAATAAGATCAAGAATGTCCTGATTATCAACAAACTCGATATAACTCCAACTAATTTCTTCTTTAGTATATTCTTCTTGTTCCATCTTAAACACATGCTGTAGAAAAATAAATGGAATTAGTTAGAAAAGCATCTTAACAACTTATGTCTGGAATGCCATCGTACTCAAGAACAATGTATCATTTTATTCAAACCTGGTTAAAATGTTGCTGCAATTTTTCATTCGTCAGGTTGATGCAGAACTGCTCAAAGCTGTGAAATATGAACATATTAAAGCCTACCATCATTGTCTATGTTGACTAACTGAACATAAGCTGATTAAAATTTCAGATAATTCCATATCAAAAGACAAGGTTCTTGTGTCTGACATCAAAAAGCAACTGTAATCTCCTATAAAGTTCTTTCTTTGAAGAAAGGAACCAACCATCAAAAAGAGAACTCATGGGCCCTTATCCTAGGAAACAACTCCAAGGAAAAAGTTCACATAAACATAGCTCTATCTAAACTCCAAACTAGAAAGATTTAAGAAACCAGACAATTAAAAAGTGACCTATTTTTACAAGGCTCCTGCCAATGCAAGGTCTCGGGAGGATCAATGCAAAAAACTCCTGTTGATAACTGGAAATTTTATGCTAACATATGAGAGAGAACCAGGCAGCACGTGGCCTAGACTACTTAGTACCAGCAGATGTTATTAGATGTTAATGGCATACACAAAAGATTAGCAGTTAAGCACCTGTTGGTTTTAAAACTCTCAAAGCCATATATATCTAGCACCCCGATCAAGCACTTTGAGCTAGGATCTTGTCCAATTGAGGAGTTGATCTTATTTACAAGCCTGCATATAACAAATTCAAATAAGATCAGTTCTCTGCATGTTTAAGCAATCTCATATGTTATATTTGAGTAAATTATACTTGGTTAGAGAAAAAAAAAAGAACAGTAACCATGAAAAGTTCATTAAAAAGTTATATCAGGCTATCAGCACTTACCAATCAAACAACCTTGAATATACAATTTTTGCAAGGGAATCTCTACTTAAAGCTGCAGCCTCTGGATCCAGGGTCTTTATTATGTTCTCGTCACGAGTAACAATAACACGCTTACACAAAGAATCTTCAAGGGCCTTTGCATCACACCTGAAGACACAAAGAATGTTCTCTCAGAAAATCTGGATCCAACATGTTCCAGCTCTTGGAAAATAATTTTTCATGATCTTACATGAAAAGCTCAGCGGCAGTTCTCAAATGAAACCAAGATTTTTCATTTTTTGGTTGAGAAGAATCTATTTCCTTTCCATCTGTAAACTCAATATTTCCTAAATGGAGAATAGCAGCCACAACTCTGAAAATGGCATCCTGAATGAACAAAACAACATGTAAGCACTAAACCTAGAAAGGCTAGCTAAAAGAGTATAACAATGCATCAGACAAGCTCTTCTTCACAATCTTTCATATGAGCAAGAAAAAAACCTGTTCATCAGTACTAATGCCAATGATGTCCATAGCCTTTTTAGTTTCCAGATACTCCCTAGAATCATCTACGTCATCGAGCTCATAGCAGTTGGATTGGTTAAGATAATGGAAGGTCCTAGGATTTTCCAGCTTATATCTCTGAATATCCTGAACAACAGGAATTTAAACATCTTAGTGATGCAAAGAAAACTGCTTATACTACCATAATAAGAAATAAATAGATGTATTTGTTATAGCTATCAAGACATGATGTTCATGTGCACTGCACTTGTTCATTTTTACCTATGGAACTTGATATAAACATCTAACAACAAAGGATCAACGAGTAATCCTTTATCTCTCTTGTGTAAATTTAAAGTCATCACCAATGCATAATAAGAACTTTCCTAAACTAATAGATATGGTATTGTATTATTTAATAATATTCAAATATGAAAATAACAACAACAACAAGCCATAAAGACAAAACTATTTGGGATCAACTAACTAAATGGATCTTTTATCCATTGAGGTTGGGATGGTACTGGTTTCAATGACCTATCGGATCGGTATAGTACCAGTATACCAGGCATTTATACCATCTGGTATTATTTAATAAAATAAGAAAATAATAAAAATAATGTCATTGTACCAGTTGCAAGCTATTTGCTTTGGTACCAGTACTTTGTCAAACAGTCAAATATCAGTTTGTACCGAACAGCACAGATGAGATTTGAAACCTTGCTCAGACTATCAATGGATCACAGATGTAAGGCATGACCAGGCATTTGTCTGATGTCTTGGAAACCAATGGGGTCATTCGGGCATCTGTGGGGCATATAAGCATTGTGCTCAAAACCCAAACACTCATATAAACAACCACAACATCCAACTCTTTTTAGTGATTACAAAATATAATATATTTAAAGCAGATTGGAGCTCTTAGCTCAAGAAACATAATCCTAGAGACAAGTTCTACAACTCCACTAAGCAAATGAGTCTCATTTCCATTTCATTTATCAATGAGTCCGTAGACACTGATAGCAATTGATGAGAATAATTTTTGTGCTTTCCTCACTACTTATTCCATGTTATATCAAAATATGGCACAAGATCAAGTAATCTAGATTCCATTAATTGATCTCATAAAATGCAATTTATATGGGACCATAATAATGAATTTCTTATTTGAATTAATTCAATTAGTTAGTAGGTTTTTTCAAATGTCATAAATTGTCAAATGACATCTTTCATAATCCTACATTAGTTAATAGTTACCAATACTGACCAAGGAGAAAGAAAACAAAAGCCAACTTAAACGAAGAAAGATATCAATCTTTTAAGTTTTCTTGAAGATTTTGGAGAAAAAGGAAGTACATAAGTCAAAATTAAACTGAAGTTCTCGTTTTAAAAATGAAGTTTGATCTTGATTGAAGAATAGAATATACAAAGAAGGTAGTTTACCAATATATATTGTATCAATAAAGAAAATTGTTTGACAAAACAAATTTAGAAACACATCTCCAAGTCTCGCCGGTTCCTTTGCCCGGGGAAATAAGTCACCTTTTATAAGGTGTGGCTTACACATTTAATAGTATGTGCCTTTCCAACTTCCCTATGGTTAGGTAATTGATTCATCCTTTTCTTTTCCAAAGAAGGATGAACTGATTGATATGTTTTGACTTATGGGATGTAATTTTCTTTATTGTATTCTTCATTTCCTTTTACAAAAAGGGACTCAAGGTATTGTAACTAGAACATGAATAAATCAACAAATTAGTCTTTTTTCTACATTATATATGTGCAAGTGGAATTAACAATCATGTTATTTCATCGACCATGTGCAAGATATGCAGAGGTATGATCTAGGAGTTACTCATTAAGCTAGAGTGAGTTTGACAGTTATCTTTTTCTTTCCCCCTATTATCTTTCACTATCATTTTCTTTTCCTCCCTCTTTTTGTCCCCTTCTTCTAGCCTCAAATAAATAATATTTTTTTCCTGCTTGTCACAAACTTGTACTCCATCATATCTGGTATCGGAGCTCATTCTACATCATATTTAGTATCAAAGCTCATCCTACATCAGTAACCCACAATGACTTCGAAATTAAGAAACACCAGTATTGTAGTTGGTCATCTTGAACTAATATATGAAGCCAATCAAACAATTATCAGAAAGTTATCAGGCACATCTATGACATAAGGATCATATTAAAAGTTCTATCTGAAAATTTAGCACTTCCAAGTAAAAGGTCAATAATTATCAAATGTTTCATCAATCATTTGACTACCCATCACTCTGATGCTTTAAACTGCCTCATTCATTTTGATATAATGACAAGCAAATCTGTAAGTTACAGGTATGTACAAGTCTCTAGTCTCTTGAGTACCACCAACAAATGCTTTCAATGATATAAAGTATAAACACTTGCTGTTGACTACATCCAAGTAAGCTGGCTGAGTCATTGTTATAAACACAGCTTAACCTATTCTTTATGCCATGTAGCATACAAAATTTTCCTTTAATAAGGCTTCTAAGAAAATAAAAGTTGAGGTAGAAGTAATAGAAAAACATAGAATATCTGATCAAACATCAATTAGTATTGAATATCCATTACTTCTGCAGGTGCTGCACAGAGCATGTAAAAGCAGTGGTAGTTCCTTTCGGGATCAGATATTTGACAGACACGGGATCTTTCAAGAAGGTAAGTTCTGATGGCAGCTCCAGAAATCCTTCCACTTTGATCAAATTGAATCTCAACGAACTTGCCAAAACGACTGTAGATGAACATACAAATTAAAATATATGGAAAACATTTGGGCATATAGGAAGTATAAAAATTTATGGCAAATAAGAATATTATGATAACTATCAACAACTTGCGCACCTTGAGTTGTTGTTTCTTACTGTCTTTGCATTTCCAAAGGCTTCAAGAACAGGATTGGACTGTGTACGAGAAGTCAACATAACAAAATTAGATCAGGAAGAAATGAGAACAAGTACTTATATAAAGACATGAAAGTGACAGCAACGTGTACAAGGCCCAGCTTCCAATTAGTAATGTGAGGATATTTCACCTGCAGCACTTGTTGCTCCACTGTCCGCCCTTCGGATGCAGCTCTACCTCCCATGTATGCAAGGTAACGCATAATCATTTTGGTGCTTTCAGTTTTACCAGCCCCACTTTCCCCGCTTACTAGAATCGATTGGCTTACTCCCTCATTTCTCATCAATCTACATTGGACAAGACACTCATGTTATGTAAGAAGTGGACTTCAAAATGCGAGTAATCATAGCTGGAAGCAGAAAGTACCGATATGCAGCATCAGTAACAGCAAAAGGATGGGGACTTAGTTCACCAAAAGCTGCCCCTTTATATTGTTCCATCATGTGGTTGTCATACAGATGAGGCAACCTTCGGAAGGGGTTGACAGCAATCAATATATTTCCAGTATATGTCTGTTTATAAAATTTGATCAATTAGCTGCTAAAGCAAGCAAAAATCAATGAAGGAAAATATGTCCTGAAATACAAGGACATCATGATAAACATGCATAAAGCTTTACTTCAAGATTATATTATTGAATAATGCTCGCAGAGAAGTTGAACATCTCAGCATCTGTTATATGTACTTACATAAATTTCATTCATGTCATATCTAGATCTCAAGTTTTGCAAAACGCCTGGTTCATGCAAATAAGCAAGCTTTGTCATATCATCTACTCCACAAGGTGAAGCTTCAGGATCTTTAGGATGGACATTAGAAAGTTTGGCAATCACCTGCATAGCAAATGATGGGATGGAAATTAACAGGATCCATGACAATGCAATAAATATCAGCAAAGACTATTTGAAATCAGTCTCTAAATGTAAAAAAAATCTTTCATGCATTAGCTCAAGGAATTCTTACTGGACACCAAAACTACAGCAACTGAGAAAGCATCTTCAAAAAAAAAAAACATTATAATATCAAACTAATAACAGAAAAAACTAGCACGTAAGACTCCTAACTTCCGTGACGAAAACAATACATAATGCACATTAACAGCGAACGGAAATACACACCATCTTTCCAGAAGTACAGCTGATCTTAATTTCATCGCCTTTGATCTCCAAGACTTCCCCATCTAACCAAGCCACCTCAGCATCCTCGACCCAGACCTGAGAACCTACTGCTATGTTGAACTTAGTTGCCTGTCCATTGAAATTTGTAAACATTATCAGTGGCGCAAATGATATTTACTTCGACGCAAACAAAGTGAAGCCGACAAAGCTAGCACGACTCAACCAGAAACAATCCAGCAGGGTTGCAGCTTTGCAGATCCCCGGACATGAAAGGCATTAATTTAAACCAACGCAATATATCGAACAGAACATAAAGCAGAAGAAAAATACAACAAAAGAGTATTTTTACGCTTCTTTCACATCACATCCTTAACAACTAACTGTTGTGACCTTCAAGAAAAGTCGCATGAAGCCACTGCTTGCCCAAAAAACACGAAAGTAAAAGCCCAAAAAAACACGAAAGCTCATGAACGTCTGAGAACTAACTTTCTCAAGAACATCAAACCAAGTCGGGCGAAAGCTAAGCAAAAAAGGACTTCGAAACGAGAGATCCCATACCATTATCAAATCCCGCCGACGTCAGAAACCCAAACGATGCTCCACGATCCCTCCTCAAAATCTCCGCAAAACCCTTGTACGCACTGAATTAGAAAGAAATCCCAATTTTAGGACCAAGATCCAAACTTTCCACTGCATCCACCACCTCCTCGATCTAAAAATAACCAATTTTCCTCCTCCTCATCTGTCCACACCTAAGTCCACAACTAAACAGCGCGCACGGCCGAGATCCGATCCCTTCGACGAACCACCAACAGTTAAATATCTCGCCGTCCCACCTCTATCCTCCACTTCCTTCTCTTGCCACAAAATCCTCGTACCGATGCTCGGGGACCGCTCCGCAAGGGGGAGACAGAGAGTGACAGAGAGAGAAAGAAGGAGCGGCGGCAACGAGGAGAGCTAGCCTTGCTTCCGCCGGCCCAGATCGCCGCCCAAGACCCTCCGCCTGCCTCTCGCCGCTGCTGCGTCCTCCGCCCCTTCCTTTTCCTCTTTCTCCTCCTCGCACGCCCCCCTCTTTCTTGGCTTATTTGGTTCACGTAAACGCGTTCCGATCAGAATACAACCGCCCCTGAGAGTCCACTATATTTACCACAACGCCACCACGCTTCCCCCGATTGCGTTACCTTGTCGGTATTTTAAACGCATATATTAATTGCCCACCAAAGTCGCCTTAATTCACATGAATGCCATCCCTCGCCGCCATATATTAATTATCCCCCTATTTATGCATTATTAACTCGAATCACAAAACCCAAAATTTTGTGTCGTGTGTGTGTTTGATGATCGAAATCTAAGTAGATTTATATCAACATCACATCTCAAAGAGTATTTATATCATGTCGTTTCATGAATCGATCCAATTATAATATTTTTTACACCTTCCTAAAACTATTATAAGCCCATTATAGTCGATGAATAAATATTCAAAATATAATATAAATTAACTCATCATCTTTGGTAGTATTTCAAAATATAATATATATATATAGACTTTCATATCAATTATAATGTTTATTTTAATACCTAAAAGCACTATAAGCTTATACAAAAATACAAAAAATAGTTTTGTTTTTTCGGGAATTCGCCCATAAATTTTAATTCGCTATATTATTTTCCAAAAAAAATGTCGAGTAGAATAAAAATTATAATTACATTCAAAATTATCCAAAGTGGAGTGTATATATCGAGCAATCAATCCGTGCGTCCTAAGAAACATGCAAATAAAACTTGAATTGCTTTCTCGAATAAGATTTCGTGATCCTAACAATTATCTACCGGTCTTTCCCAACTAATAGCAATGTGATTTATGACTTATCCCCATTAGATTCCTCGTGATCAAAACAGCATGCGAGTGGTTGCTTCCATCCATGAATCGATCCGCATTCGTTTTGATCCTAACAACACTTGTTAATGTGAGGTGGATAATGATGATGAGAATTATGTGTGTTCCGATCATCCCAAAACATTGGTGGGTGAAAACAAAGCTTAGTTTATAAGATCGAAATTATCGATGTTAGTAGCAAAAACCTTTGTATTAGTATTATTCTCGGATGTTACTTTTATTGGGCTATTTATATATTATCATATATCTTATTAGTATTGTGATCTTTATACTTAAAAATAAAATAAATAATCTTATTCATCCTAATGTCATCATCAGCTGTATTGATAGAAAACACAACACGTGACACCACGAACTATATCGGTATGAAAGTGATTGACATAAATATATTTTCAATAATTTTATAGACAAAAAAAAGATAATTTCAACTATCTTACGAATTGAAAATAGAAGAAATATTGAAATTATCATTTTGTTCATCACGTTGATCCAACACGTGATGTATATGTTGTATTTCGTCAACGTAGCTGAGGATATTATGACAAATGAGATTATAAATATCCTAATTTTTTTTTTAAGTATAGTTATTACGATGCTGTAATTAACCCGCTCGTATTAATATAATTTAGTTAGATTCAACTCGAAGGGATAAAGAAACATATTAATACAATTTGATTTTTTTCTTTCTTAGGGATAAAGAAAACTTGAATCGGAACTCAAACTCAATTTAATAGCGAAAATTTATTTAAAGGAGATTAACGTATTTGGATATTCACAAAAAACTTAAACCCCTATAAATATTGACGTTTGGTGGTGAAAGAATATGTGTCATTTAGAACATCATAAAATCTAATTAGGTTTGAAGAGTTAATATAATCGATAGAAGTGAATGATGATGTTTGTTCTATTCACCGTGACACAATCATACCAACCGAGGGATTAAACACAGAGAGGTCACCTCTTATTGCCTTCCAACTCACCCTTTGGCCTAAAAAGGGAGTTTGAAGTCTTCATATCACCATGTGATGTGCGATCAAGTCAACTTCTCGTAGTTCAAGCATTCGATAAGAGGAAGAGGAATATTTGTTCGTGTAAGCATTCGTCCAATCAAAATCTCATATTAAGCTAATAAAGAACGATCTATTTTTCTCATAATGTAATGTGATCCAATCCATTTTTCGATAGCATGCCAATGATCATGTTGACTTTAAAGTTCATGAGGATATTAGATATACCATATCATATGAAAGGTTACAAAATGTTAGTCCTCATAATTCTTGTTATTATGATACGGCTCGTTCGATCAAATGTCACTTCTCTATCATGCATAGTTCTTGTTATTAAGCATCATCTCATATCAAATATCATATATTATTCTTATTCTCAACATAATTATTCGGCGAGGGAACCATTCATATCAAAGAAACACATGATATTCCTGATAATAATTAAAAATGAGCATTAGTCGTTTATGGGATAACTTATTATAAGAACTATTACATATTGATAACCATACATATTTTCGATCTCTACTAACTTGTGCATCGAAAAAACAATCATGACACTTTTTATATCTTTCAACAAGTCCCTCGCCCAAAGTAAATCAATGAACATGAATCCAATTTTCCATTTCATTTAGTGTGAACAAATGACTTGCTTCTAATGATCTAAAAAATTTCTATCGATATTAATGTTATTTTTAATTAATGGATAAAAGTAATCAAAGTTGTTTTTAAATATTACAAAATTAGATGTTTTATTTAACTTGGGTTTATTGAGTAAATGCTTGGAGACATATATAATCTAAATTTTTAGAGGAAAAAAATCTAATATTAAAATTTAAGACATTATATTATCAAACTTTGAAAAGTTATATATATTAAAATTCGTTGCGTTATGACCAAATATCTTAAAAGTTTGCTTGATCACTTCATGTGAATTGGATCGATCAATTCTCATCAATGCCCCAACGTTAAGATATGCGCCCAAAGCATAAATGATAGAACGCAAAGAAATAGACGATATCATGTTTAATTTTATTTTAAGAGTAAATAATGAAAAAGAATTTTGATCCCAAAATTTTATCATAAATTGTTTATGTTATTAGTTAAATTAACTCATATTTTTCGATCTCCTACCATATTTAATTATTTTTTGATGGGGAATATACTATCAGTCGATCATCATCTAACACGTAATAAGTTCAAATCACCTTTCACATAATCTTTGTCGTTCATACGAACAAGAGATCAAGAGAATATCGTTAGAATAATTAAAAATTACTTTTTATAATATTTTATAAAATATTTTATTATTTTATGATCAGATATAAAAATTCATATTTAATATGATGGTAGGGGATTGACTTTTTTCTTTTTTTGACTATTCACGTTCACATTCTAAGGGTTATTAGTTTGAACGAGTATTAAAGAAATTAAATAGTTATCTATCTTTATATAAGTGATATTTCGGAAACATGATATTTTTATCTTACACGATATATTAGATAATTTTATACATATAAATATGCGAATTTAGATCATATCAAATGACATTTTTTTCACTCAACAGCTGTCGAGCGTCAAACACGGAGGAATTTATCGCGCGGAAGGCGGTGAGACGCGGCGGAGGTCATTTGACAGGATGTTAGCTGTCACCTCCTTCATCAGGGCCTTACACTTTCGTTGCTTGCGTCGTGGTAAGAAATGGCGACACGACCGATCTCACGGCATCTTTAACTCTTCCCCCTCACTCGCGGAGCGGCGGGAACGACACGAACAACGCATGAGGACACGACCGATGGTACCGGTGAGACTGCGGTTACTTTGATGACACCGATGACGTGACACCAATGACATGCGATTTCTTGTCGCTGTTTTGGGATCGATCCTAATAAGGCACGTATTAATCACGCATAGCTCCTTTCCATTTTATCCAACATCTAATTATCGTTAATAAACCTTTCACTATCGATGATTAAAGTAACATTTGTGATTAGATAACGTGTTGTTGCAGACTTAACGTTGATATGGATGCAAAGCAGCTCTTTTGGCAAGTGGCAAACGTGTGGATTTGGACGGCGAGTACGACACGGCAAGAAGGCTTCTTCGTCCCTAAGCAATACCGACGCAACTCATCGAGTTCACCGCGAGAACGTGCGACCGTGCTTTGAGATGCGTGCGATCAATCCTCCCGTCTTGGGCCGTTGGACCGAGACAGGGAACAGGGGTTCCCACACGCAAACCGGTGGGACCCAGAGACTGAGACAATCTCCCGCTTGTTCCCAATTTCATAGTAGGAAATGAGAGAATTTGTGGCAATTATAATTGGATAATTTACTAAGAAAAAGTGCCACTAATTGTGTTTTATTGGATGATGTATTTAATTATGATTTTTTTTTCATATATAGAGAAAAATATGTCATTGATCTTTAGGTATTTTATCTAAAAATGCTCTTACTTATCTGTTTTAATCCGATAATACATCATAATTAGTTTTTATCTAATATTTTTATGAAAATACCTATTCGTTACTTCTCTTGCTCTTGATCGTCTCCATCACCTTTTTTGATCATTGTTTCTATCGATCATTTCTTATCGTCTCTTTCTTTCCTCCCGAGATAATGAATAATGATTTGTGGAGAAGGAAAATGATGTTGTAGAAAAATGTGGATGAATAGAGATGAGAAAATAAAAAAACAAAAGAAGAAAGGAAAGAAGATTAGAGAAAGATGAACGATGATGCCTTATGATGAGTCGAAGGTGATGATGATGATCGAGATGTGATAATTTTTATTAAAGTGATAAAAAAATTCTTTTAAATAAGTAAATATCAATTGGAGGGACATCATTAGGTAAAAGCCCAATAACAACATATTTTTTTAGGTAAAATATTATTGATATTTCCTATTTATTATTTAATTTTGTGTCAAATTGGTGAAATAAATAGGATAAAATCGAATTTGATTGGTCCGATTCAGTCTCCTCCTTGTTAATTCTTTATCCAGCCATTTACTTCATTGTTCTTTGCTCTTTTACCTTCGATTCTTGTAGGAGAAGAATAAAGAAGATGAAGAGGAGAGTTGACATACATCTATTCAAATCCAAATAAAATTTTTTGATATATAAATAAATTATTAAGATTTATAATAAAAGATACCGATGGATGGATTCTTAACAAATAGGCGTGATACGATAATAATGATATCGTTAATGAATTTTTTTAATTGTAGCCAATGTGTCAACATGGTGTGGTCCAATTATTGATGTTCATTGGTCGTTCCCAATGATGAGGCTTTCGTCAGGTCAGGTTGGATTTGGGGTTCACTCCGTACGCGATCATTTTGCCAGTACATGATTTGGTTCGTCGTTGTCGAGCTTCTACAAACAGGCTCAAGTCTGGAGGGAAGGGGTTTCCCAACTTGATCCATCCAAATATTAAGCTAGCACCTATGTAGTTTTAAAGGTTTAAGTTTTTTGAAAAAAAAAGCCCCCCTCCTCCCTGGGATAGTTAGTTTATATACCTACGAGGATGAATTGATTATATGGGGTCGATTAACTACGATCGACTTATCGAGTGATCGATTTAAGCTTCTGTGTGAGCATCGACTAACCTGCAAAGATCAACACTGTGAAACATCATCTTGAGTTTTTCGGTATGATTGTTTTGTACAGAAGCGGTGAGCGATTGTTAGTTGGAATTTGCGGTGTCACGTGTGTGCTACATGCCATATCGGTCTTGAGGTTTCTCGTCTGCACCATCATGTTTGCTTATTGGATCCACTGAAATATGTCCTATCACATATAAATCGAATCGTTGAGTAATTTTTATTTTCTGATAAATTGTCCATTATAATTTATTTGGAAGCATTTTAAGAGCAAAATGCGCTATAATGCAAAGCCCCTTTATTCTTCATCATCATGCACAATACGTCCCTGTGAGAGCGTAACGGACCACGTGTCCGGCAGTCCAATCCCGCCGGTGCTGTCTCGGGTGAGACAGGAAACGTGACACTCTGTACGTCGTAAACACTTGTACGGCGCCACGCAATTAGTTTCACAAATGGAGTTGTTTCGTGCGGGGGAGGTAACCGTATTTCCTGCGTCGGGATAGACAGCCGAGCTTCACAGACCCCGCGGAGACCCCCTCCCTCCGTCGTCTCTGAAATGAACAAAGAACTTGCGTCTCTGTCGAGAGAGAGAGAGAGAGAGAGGGGGAAGGAGAGAGAGAGGGGCAATGGGAATGGATTCCCACCGAAGACTTGATTCTCTCACCGCTCACATCGCCCTCTACCACTCAGCCTCCTCCAAGGTATCGAACCCTAACCCTAGCCCTCGGGCTGCCGTACTCCGGTGGTTCTCGGGCCTGACCGTCGCCCACCGCCAGTCCGCCCTCACCGTCGCGGACGCCGACTTCCTTCGCGTCCTCCTCCAGATGCTCTCCCGCCTCCGCCGCCGAGGCCACGGCTTCTTCTTCCTCCTCCCCGACCTCCCCTCCCCTTCCCTCCCCTCCCTCTGCTTCCGCCGTTCTTACGGTCTCCTCTCCCGCGCCGCTGCCGCCGACGCCGCCGAGAGGACCGTCGCCGATTCCCTCCTCCTTTTCGCGTCCAGCGATGATTCCCCCCTCCTGGATGCGGCCACGGTGGCGGAGGACCTTGTCTCGGATGTTGACCGCTTCGTGGCGGTCATGGATGCGATCTCTGGTGGGAGGTTCCTCAGAGGGGAGGTGAACGGGTTGGCGGCGCCGTGGGCGGAGATGCCTTGGTTGAAGGACAAAGGGTACTACAGCTTGGAGGCGTTTGTGGCAAATCGGCTTGAGGTTGCTCTGAGGTTGTCGTGGCTTAACTCCCAGGGAGGCAAGAAGCTGAAGGGTGGGAAGGCAGCCAAGGAGAAAGCCTTGACTACTGGTCTGGCGGCAAATGCTTTTTGGAGGAAGAAAGGTTGCTTGGATTGGTGGGCGGGGTTGGATCCTGGAGGAAGGAAAAAAATCTTTGAGGCCTTCTTGGGGAAGGCAGCGAAATCTCTGGTACTTCTTCTACTGCATTGTCTCTCTAAACACTGCAATTTGATTTTCATACCAGATTTCGTTTGAAAAGTTCCTGATTGTGCTAGCCGATGTGCCTCTTTAAGCTGTTGAAAAATTTTGGGGACCGGGGTGAATGTTTCTTTTTTGCTTATTTGATGGTTGCTGAATCACGAGAGGCTTAAAGTCTTTTGCGTCCTATGTGGTCTTCTGATTCATGACTTTTATGATATCGGTCTACAAGTAAAAAATGTCGATAACCATCATTGCATATTTTGGAAATTTTACCATCATGTTTTTCTTGTGTCATTGTCGCTGAAATTTTGCTGTCATGGGGTTCAATACTCCTGGCCCCTGGAAACAGGCAAAGACATAACATGTAAGATTGCTGTTGCTCAGTTGGACAAGGATTCTAAAACCAATCACTGATAGGTCAATGACAGTTTGCTTGAAGTAGTCCGTGTCTAGTTTCTTGATTTAGGGCCCTCGTATTAGAAAGAAAATAACTAGTGTTTCATACAACAACAACAATAAAGTTGTTAATCATAACTATTTGAGATTGGTTACATGGATCTTTTGCCTGATTGAGATATATAAAAAGTCATATGTTTAGTTACGAGAATTAAAATCTTTATTTATAGTTTCTATTCAAGTCTTTCTATGACTTCCTTGTTCTCCCCTCATATTACTAATTAGTAATCATTTCTCCCGAGCACATGCCATACCATCTGAAATACTTATCCCTTAGAAATACACCTGAGAAATATCAAGTTGCATTTTCGAAATTATAGTGAACTTTTTGTATGGTGCTTACAAAGCTTGTATTGATAATTAACTACTCAAGCCTTTTTGTTTATTTTGTGCTTAAGGCTGCTCGTCCTGCAGTAGAAAAAATACACTACTTTTGTTATGCATGGTGTTCTTTTGAATTCTCTTCGACCAATAATTGTGAAGGCTGTTAATGAGTCTGTATGATATGTTACCCCAGACATGCTCTTTTGTACAACTTTCTCATTTATGATGCTGTAAGTTTGACCAGTAATTGAGAAGGCTGTTGGCCAGTCTGTTTGATATGTTACTCCCAGACAGCTTTTTATACGACCTTTTTATTTACAAAGTTGTAAGTTTTCAGGCAAATGAAATTATCAGGGAGTCAGAACTTGCCTCGTGGAATGAACTTTGTTTTCACAAGCTTGATGGTGAATTCCAACTAAGATATGGTCCTATTCCTTGTTGGATGAGGTCAAAGAAGCCATTCTTCAGTAGGAAGCCAGATTTTTGCATGGACATCATTACCAACACATCTTCTGGAAGGCCACAATCTCTAGCCAAATATTTGAACTGTTTACTAGTAATTCAGGAGATATGTTCTCTTTATCTTAGTGAATATGAAGAAAAGATAATGCTCTTTAGTACACTACCATCTGCTGATACCATTTCTGATTCTATTTTAAGGAAACTACAAAAACTCCTCATGAGTATTTATACTAACTATATAAATGTTGAACTTCTGGGAGATGCAAAGTTGAAGACCAATCAAAACAAAAGTCAACAGAAGTCTAACACTGGCTGTCTCAAAGGGAAGAAGAAATCTCGTAGTTCTGGGAAGCCGAGGTCTGTTCCAAAGGCATCCAAAGTTGATTCCACCTCATGCGAAACTTCAGTGGTATTCGCACTGGTCTCATCATTCTTAGTTTGTTTGACCTCTGCATTTTGACATGTCTTACTTATAATAAAGAGTTGCTTAATTTCCAGGGTCATGAATGTGGTGTAGACAGTGCACGTGATAACACAACTAGGCTTTGTTCCCAAGAGGAGACTCTTTTGCCAATGGATAATCAAAAGGCTAAAACAACTACTACTACACTGAAAGATCATGGAAATGGGGCTCCATCAGCAGTGAATGACACTGTAATTATTTTGACATATATTCTTATTAATATTTATTTCGAGCTAATAACACATGTTATCTTTATGTAGGAAAATATTGGCGACTCATTTGAGTGCAAGAGCCATACCAGTAAGAAGAAAAGTGGAAGAAGAAGAGCTAAAACTAGAAGTAAAATCTCAAGCTCAATGAAAGTTGGACGTCCTGATCTTGAGGATAAAAGATCTGATCTTTCATCCCTTGCTGTGGATATTGAAAGGAAAGAAGCCATCGATCCCTTGTTGAATGGATTAAGTGGTCCAGCGACTGTTACTCCCTTATTGAATGGATCTGCTATCATTTCTGATCCATCACTGGTAGATAATTCATGTGAGCCTTATCACGAGCCAGGTTTAATGGATGAGAATGGGAATACAAGGTGCATGAAAAAGGATCTTGATCTTCATAATACCATAAACCACTATGAATGCAAGTGTGACTCACAATCTGCTAATACATTAGAAGTGGTGCCACAAATATCTATGACAAACAGTGCAATCTGCTGTGATGAAACTAGTGCAAATTCTGTTGATCCATCCATAAAGTGTTTAGAGAACGAAAACAGATATCAGGTATCCAATCTTTCTTTACCTATGCCTGAGCCAAGTATTAAAGGCAGATCATATGATTGGCCTGAAACCAAGATTAATAATTCTGAAAATCTATGCGAAATAACTTCACAGTTTGTTGCTTCTTCAATAAAGCAAGAAGGTTTTGCAAATGATGATGGTTCTGTAATTCAAAATGATAGTAAAACATGCTATTCATATAATCAAACAAATACTTTTGAAGGAAAATCATATGAGTGGCCTGTCATAGCGCCCCATAATTTTTCATCTTTCAATTCACAGCATGTTCCTGCTGCTACGGAGAGGCTACATTTGGATGTTGGACATGAATGGCCTGCTTACCGTCATCAGTCCTTCCTATGTTCAAGGCATCAGGCAAGACTCCCTTCCAATGAGGGTGGATGCAACCATATCTTACCTCCTCTAACTTTGCCAATGAGTTTTGATTGGCCTCCTATGGTTAAAAGTTGTACTCGATTGAGTCAAACAGTGACTGTAAGCTATGATTCTGGATATAATTCAAGGCTGCAATCTTCATATTGTACCGGTTTTTCGGGTCATGCAGTTCAAAATACTGGTACTTTTAGTGAGAATGACAGAATTCATGCTGGAGATATTCTGGATGTATATGATATGAAAAACTTGTCGGATTTGGCAGAGGATACTGAAAGCTATTGGCTTTCGGAGGAAGAAATAGAGAGTCATATGCTATCTGGGAGGGATTATAATCAGTTTTTTGGTGGTGGAGTGATGTACTGGAATCCTGCTGAACATGTTGGATCAGGTTTTTCTCGCCCACCATCTCATAGTTCTGATGATAGTGGATGGGCTTGGCACGAGGCTGATCTTAACAGAGCTATAGATGATATGGTTGGAGTGCCTGGATTATCTGCTTCATACAATACAAATGGTCTGGCCTCGCCAACTGCCACTCAGTTTTGTTCACCATTTGACACCGTGGGATCTGGACACCAATCCGTTGGTTATGGTGTTTCAGGAAATGATATTACTGGGAAGGTTATTAACTCTTCCTCAGTATCAGATATTCCTGAAGAAAAAGCTCCAAAATCCATCAATAATTCACCTAGTGTCATTGAAGGAGTGAAAGGAGATGCACTTCCATTCTCAATGTTGCGGCCAATCATTGTTCCAAGCATGTCGAGAAGGGGATCCAGATCGGAATTTAAGCTTGGCTATGAACACAAAAGCCCATGTGTGCCTTCTAGTAGGAGGGATGTTCCCCAAATCAAGAGACCACCATCCCCCGTGGTACTTTGTGTTCCTCGAGTGCCTCGCCCTCCTCCACCTTCTCCTGTAGGAGAATCTAGAAAGCGTGGCTTCCCAATTGTTAGGTCTGGAAGCTCAAGTCCCAGACACTGGGGTGTTAGATTTTCTGATGAAAGTGGTTCTGAGGAAAGTCGATGTTGTTTTGATGGTGCTGAAGTTGTATGGCCTTCATGGGGAAACAAAGGCCTTACCACCAATCCCATGGTTCGATCAATTCATGGACCTTTATTGACAGATCATCTCATCACAATTCCCCAGCTTGCCTTCGATCAGGAACATGTAAGCAAATATATTTAAAGTTTATTTAGATATCTTTCTTTAAGTATGGCATGATGTCCATTGTAAAAATGATTTTGCAGCCTGATGTAGCTTTACCATTGCAACCTCCAGAGTTGTTGAATTGTTCATCTGCTAAAACATCCTTGTCTATCATGCACAATCTTCTTCATGAGGAAATCGATTTTTTTTGCAAGCAGGTTTGTTGCTTTGAGTAGCCTTATCTTTATTTTTTTTTTTTCTTTATTGTCGTTTTCTGTGTGTAACATATCTCAGGTCCATGATGTTGCATATATTAATTATTTCACCATTTAATATCATCATCACTTGGTTTTTTAGTTAATATCGTTCTCTTCTTCCACTCTATCATATATGTATATGTATGTATGTATATATGTATATATGTAACACCATGGAATTAACTGCCGGTTGGACCAGTACCTAAACAGGTCCAAGGACTAACACTGGACCATATAGAACAGTGTGGTACCAGTCCAACCAATTACTAGGACCAATATTGGTCTGGAATTTACAATACTGGGATTTAAATCCTTGTATATAAATTCATTGATTTCTCATAGTGTGTTAGATGCATGGATCTGAATTGCACAAGATTTACAAGCACAATTAATCTTTGTTGACCAATTTTTTTGATTGAATTACACATGATGTAGCAAGGTTTTGAATTGCATGATTTCCAAGCTTGGTTAATTTTTCTTGACCAACATTTTCATTTCATTTCATTTCTAGATTTTGTTTTGTATTTCCTATATTAATTGCTGGTTCATCATTATTGATATGTCGAAGGTTGCTGCTGAGAATCTGATTAAGAAGCCCTACATTAATTGGGCTGTCAAGAGGGTAACGCGTTCCCTTCAAGTCCTCTGGCCTCGCTCCAGGACATACATATTTGGTTCTAATGCAACTGGTTTAGCTCTTCCAACTAGTGATGTAGATATTGTGGTTTCTCTTCCTCCAGTGCGGAATTTGGTGAGAAACCTGTGTTAATTGTAGAATTATGCTCATTGTTGTGTAAAAAGAAGATCTGGGTAAAAGATAACAGGTGGGCTTTTTCATCAGGAACCTATCAAAGAAGCTGGAATTTTGGAAGGTCGTAATGGTATCAAGGAAACATGCCTTCAGGTAATTTGGCAATTCATCTCAACCTTATGTTTGGGGATTCTTGTTGTCCAATCTGCTAAAGATTTTGGTATTCCTATTATTAAAAGATTGGAGTGGAGCTGATATGCCGTGTCTATGGTAGTCTCTTATCTTTTGTAACCATCATTTTCTCACATCCTGTATGTAACAATGATTTTTCAAAGATGTATCTCTGGATCTAGTTTGTTTTGTTTCACCTTAGATAAATGAACATAAAAATTACTCTCTATACATAATTGCAGAAATAATCTATATACTTGTAAAAATAACTCATTCGGTTTTAAAAGGCCCCTTAAATTAGGTGAAGTTATTGCTATTTTATGTTGATCTGTCTAATTTTGATTTTAAACAGTTTCTGTTCACTTGATTTACTTCCACTTTGTACTCAATGATTGAGTTCAAGTTTGTTTTCCTTAAACTTCTTGAACCATAATGCTTCTTTTTGATAAATCTAGTCTCAAGTTTGCATTTAGGATCTTTTCATATATGCTTTATTTGCTATTCCTGTGTGCTTAGAAAAAGTTTAGGCATTTCCACCTCATCTTGAAGAGCTAAGTTTAATTTACCTTTGGTATTGTGTTATAATCATAAGGGAACTTGTGCACGCTTTGAATTTGTGCATGCTTTGAATTTGTGCATGCTTTCTTGATCAGCAACATTTGAAATATCATTGTAAATATGTGATTTTGCTGCCTGATAATTCTATATCCTGCCATTCATCTAAACTACATGGCTGGAGTTATCTGTATAGCTTTATCATCCTAGGGCATAATGGGGCATAGCAATTGAGAAGATCATAGTTGATGTTCTGTATGGATAATTAATCTGGTTGAGGATGATCTATTTAGTTAATTTCATCTTACTATGTTTCTTTCAGTTCAGCATGCACTGTTGCTCGATCTGTATCATTGGTTTTGCGTGCTATGTTTTAGTCAGAATTTGAGTCTTCCACTTAAATAGAGAATTAGTGATGATTGATAGACAATATTGGATAACCTTTTATACATCTAAAAATCCTATATGTTGATTGTCAAAACCTTCTATATGCTTCCTTTTTCTCTTGACAAAGTCTCTCTTTTGAATACTTACCTTTTTTGGGGGACCTTGATTTGTTATAACTTCTCATGTAACTGTGTACAACTGGTGAGGTGGATATGCTGATTATGAAATGCTGGAGTATTTTTGCTAATGTTATCTTTTATTTACTATTGTATGATGTTACATTTGAATATCATGCTTTCTCCAGCATGCAGCTAGATACCTTGCAAACCAGGAGTGGGTTAGAAATGACTCCCTCAAGACCATAGAGAATACTGCAGTATGGTTCCCTCTTTCACATATTATTCTTAGTTGTGTTATTATCTTTAAGATTCTTTTTGTCATGTATATCTGTTTTGTTTCCAGATTCCTGTAATCATGCTGGTGGCAGAAGTTCCTGATGACATTGATATTTCAAGAAAGAATTCCTCCATGGTGGATATACCACGAGCACTCTCAAGCATGGTTCCTGGGAGACAATGCAACATTCCTACTACTGATCTTTCTAGTTCAGACTGTACCTCTTGGCCATATTCAAAAATGAGAAAGGATGATAACATTGATGTAAAGTCGATTCGTCTTGATATCAGCTTCAAATCAGCATCACATACTGGACTTCAAACTTCTGAACTGGTAATCTGCATGTTTTGTTGTTATGTTTTAGCAAAGTGGATTTGGATATTCTCCATTTCTTTAAGAAAGTAAATTTGTCATGCTCGCATTGATTTTCTGCTCTTTTGCATCATATTTATTGATCGAATATAGGTTGAGTGAGCTTCTTAGGCTAGTTTACATTGAGCTCAAATTTTCTGTATCTAAAGGTTAATTTTCTAGTGCTGTATCAAACTCTAGAAATGAACGTAAGAATAATAAACGTGGTTGTTTACATGAAACAATTGGATGTATAACATTAACTTTCAGTCAGTGATTACCAATTATTTTTGCATCTTTAGTTATGTGTTCATCACATTGCCAATTATCCTTTGATGCCCTATGGGCTTTTCATCACATAATTGCTTTAGTATTATTTTCTGGCAATAGTTGTTTCTTGAAGAATATTTTGGGCTATGATGCATAAAAAAATTTCCCTTTTCTGTTGCTATATCTGGCAAGTAAAGGTTAGCTATGTCCTTGCTTTTCTTCATCTGTATTGGCATTAGTTTATGGGAATGACTGGATATGTACATACAATCAATATTGTTTTCTATATAGTGAGCAAGCATAAAGAAATTGGAATTGCCACAAGTGTTGTATCTTGGTTCTCCTTGACAATCAAGGCACATGTAAGTAAGCTTTCTGTCATGGGGGCAGAGAGATTTTATTTTACCCTTACAGAGATTGGTTTTTTGTAAGAAGACCAATCTAGATGGAACAATTTATGATGTTTCTGTGCCTTGGTTGCTGTTACTGGACTGTTGATTTCAAATTGTCCTTTGTAGATGCTAAATAACTTAAGCACTCAAGAGTTGTTAACATAAACATGCTCTCATATTGTTGAGGGTGAATAAATTGGCATGGATTAGGGGTGCTAAAACTTATAATTTTTTTTCAAAAGGGCATGACTTTCTGATTATGATGTCCAGAGCAAGGTTTGTTGTACCGCCTGAGTTGGTATGGTATGGGCGGCACATACTAGTCCGACTCACCATTGAGACGCGGCTCGTCTGAGTCCCCATCGGCTTGCCCCAACATTTCGTGTGTTGGTACACTGGTACATACTGTATCGATAAATCTCCGAGATGGGTCCAATACTTGAAATGGCGAACCTTGGCCTAGAGTACTAAAGCCGTAAAATTTATTGTCTGTGAACTTAATACATATGCTTAGAGAAGTACTGGTAATACACTTATTTAAAAATTAAAAGTGTTGTTGGATCAGTAGCAAATGTTGGATATTTTTTGCTTTGACTTTGCACATGGAAGTATAAATACCTTATAAATTATAATAGCTATAATATACTTTGGAGAAGATAAACATGTGCTTGTAAACATTGGGCCTTCTTATGATAGAATCTGTGCCATGGTTACCATCTACCAGAACGCATCTCGTGGTAGTACTGCCCAGCTTATATGCTGAGAAGAAAATTGCAAGTGTAAGTGCAATCTTTTGGTAATGCATCTGATAGCTATCACAGTTGCATCAATCCCTTGTGTACCACGTCTTAAGTTTACAAACTCACCTTTCCCACCAATGAAAAGAGGTGGTGACTTTTGTAGGAACTGGCTGACACAAGAGTAGCCTGGTGCATGAGTCTCCCACTAACAGAGGTTATAGGAAGGGTTAGTGTATGTAGTTTTACCTCAGCAGAGAGATTGTTTTCATGACTCAGATAAGTTGCTTAGGAGAAATGTTATTGTGACACTAGGGTTGACCCTCATAGGAATTAGCTAACACATTCCAAAAAATATATGGATTTGGCAAACATAGATGTGAATTCCTAGAAATATTAGATATTTTGAATTTTGACTTATTTGCTGCTAGATTAGGTGTTTCCTTGTGCAAAAATCAAAGTAATATAAAATATATTATTAGCTATCTAGATGCACCTTATTAATTAAGATATCAACATTATTAATCATGATTGACTTTTTTGAACTTTTAATAATAATTGAATTTATTTTGGAAAGAAACTTTATTTCCAACCTTCTAGATGCAACATCCAAGATTATCTGTTTCTGAGAATTTAGATTATCTCTATGTAGGTCATTTAAAATTCAAAATCTAATTGCAATTTCACTGATTGTCTACCTCAAGTCTTTTAAGTTTTTTCTAGTAGGCCCAATAGTTTGCACTTATATAATTCTAAGTCTACTTTGGTATCATTATTCTCATGGACTTGGTGTACTTATTAGCCTGAAAACATGGATAGATTTGGTCCAAAATCACATGGCCTAGAATGCTTAGTGGCAAACCACCAAGCCTTATTTACCAACCAACTCATCATGAGTCCTAATATGGGACTGTTGGAGCATGATAATTGGCTGACTTTTAAAACCATGGTTGCCACCTTTATTCTCTCATTATGAAAAATGAATTTGAGGCATTAATTATCAGAGAAAACAAGAGTAAACAAGTTAGGAAAAGCTGAGGTAATATAGTGTTGCTAGCAATTGGCATGGGACTTTGAATACACGAGATTTTATTATCATCGTGCTCTTCATATTTGAGTGGTATTGACTTTTCTTTCTTATGTCTGAGAATAAGGAATTAGCAGAAAATTTATCCAACTTCCCTCTGTTAGTTTTCTTCTTGCTTATTTCAATATTTGAAGAATATGTTCTCTGACCGAATTAAATTAATGGAATTGAATTAGTTTGTATTATCCTTTTCTTTTTAAGGACTACAGTAGAAGCTTAAATTGCCGATACATGTAGCACTCACTGAATGGTGTAAGGATGATGAGTTAGACAATGTCTAAATGTGTCTGACTTATAATTATCATGTGCAGGTTAGAGAACTGACCCAGCAATTTCCTGCTTCTGTACCGCTGGCTTTAGTACTTAAGAAGTTCCTGGCTGATCGAAGTTTGGACCATGCTTATTCTGGTGGTTTAAGTTCATACTGCTTGGTAACTTACATTGCAATTTGTTTTGAATTGTGACTTGAGAAATTGAAGAATTTAGATAATGTCATTGAAATTCATCTCTTTAATGATCCTTCATATGCTTCTTTTTTTCTTGTCAATTAGCCTTCGAAGCATGGATTAAATTTCTGTCAGTGATAAATATTATTTCATAAGTATGATTATACATATTAAGGTTTTATGATGTTGAAGCAGTTTGTTGGAAGTAGCTACATGATGCACATGCAATTGCTATATGTTTATGCATATGCAATAGCACGTTTTCTGTTTTAGAGAACATAATGCAAGTATGCAACCATGATTCACTGAAGTACAGAAATATAGCTACCAGCTGGAGCTAACAAATGAAATTCAGACAGATTAAGAAATCACATGACAAAGACAAGGTTTGCAATTTTGTGTAGCGATAGTGTATCTGTCAAGACCCGATCTGTACCATACCAATCCATAGTGTCAGTATGCTAGTACATATCGGGTTTTGGAAAAAGCCTGAAAAATAAAAATTTCCAGGTACAAGGCACGTATTGACCTATACTAGGCATACAAGGTGGTATAGGCCCCATATTGAGTATATACCAAATGATACAAGCTCTATGCCAGGTGTACCACTCAGTTCATCTTGGTCCACGAACCGATAGGTTGTTAGATTGGTAAATACCCCTGATGCCAAATTGTACCAAATGGTACTCCAAACCATGGATTGAGACATTTTATTGACCAACTGAAGCATTATATGACAACTTAGTTTGATCATTGATGAGTGAGTAAAAGAGGCAGAAATTAATGGTGGAGTTTAGATGGACTGATGGAGTAAGAGATCTGATGAAAGGTGGCGAAGGAGGATAGTTGGAGTATCTGGATCCATGGAGAAACCAAAAGTGGTGGTAGGTAGGAAGCAATGGAGTGGCAGACCTCTTCTAGCTTGTCAGATCTATGAAGTACATAAGCAAATGCTTCAATAATAATAGTGTACTATCTCCTTTCTATCAATTGTGTTGGAGAAAATGTTCTAGACTAATGATTAGCACCCAAGACGATGTTAAGTTCCACTTGAACCCAAACAAATGACACTTTTAAGTCATGCGTTGCACTTTCTCTGTCCACGAAAATCTGGCTCGAAATTAAATGTCGCAAGCAGATAAAGGACATATGGCATTGTAGATGCAAAACGGTAAGATAATGGGGGAAAAACAACTTCTAGCGAAATGAAATGTTTGACTATTACATTTCGTAGAGTTTGAGCTTTTCTATGCCATTTCATACAATTTGCTAATGTGACATTGGATCGTTTCTTAAAATGGATTTTGTCATATTTTAGCTCTACTAGAATGGATAATATATATTGAACAACAAATGTTTATGTTGGAAGAATCAGCATAATTATGATGGGGAGTTAAATAAAGGAAAGGGGTTTAAGATGGTATGGGTATGTTCATCAAGGACCTATATGTGCTGCTGAAACTTAGTGAGTTTCATAAGATCAATGGTTTTAGAAGAGGCCTAGGAGGATCTGTAAGGCTTTTTCTTAGAAGCAATAGAAAAGGAATTGATACGATTCTTTGACTAGCGGTTGCCATCAGGAGAGCTCAGATAGCAGGGAACAAATGATTGCAGCTTATCTCATATACTTGGGACACGAGGGCTTGCTGTTGTTCTAGTATTATCTATTCTAGCTGACCCCATTACATATGTTCTTATTGTATTTTAGTTGACTCTACTATTCTAGTAACTAGTAATGGGCTAATTACATATTACCTCATGTAGTTAGCTACCTTTAGTATCCCGATTCTTATACTTTAAAAGGTTATATTGACATCCTTATAGTTACGAAAGTGAAACATCTATGTCCATTTACCATAACGATATTGGTTTTACTAATGGAAACGCGAAAATAAAGGGCAAATAGGAAGTTTAACATTTCAGTCAGTGGTGGTAGACGGCGATGCCACTGGGGGGTCGCGGGTGGCTATTGTGGATGTAAAGAGTGGCGGCAAGAGGGGAGGGCCGCTCTGCATCTGTGTAGGCACTGACGCAGATGCAAAGCAACGCCCGAGCGACCCTTTTGTCTCTCGGCAATTGCATTGACATTGACACAGATACAATGCGGCCCTCACCTCTCGCTGTTGCTCTCCTCCTTAACAGCCACCCGTGGCCCCTAGTGGTGGTGTTGTCTGCCACCACCGACGCCGTCCACTACCACCTACTCGAACGTTACAATTATCTTTTTGCCCTTTGTTCTCGTATTTTTGTTGGTAAAACTGATGATATTAGGGTAAATGAGCCTAGATGTTTCACTTTCATAACTATAGGTATGTCAATGTAACTTTTTAAAATGTAAAGACCGGGATGCTAAGGATAGCTAACTATATGGGGTAATATGTACTTAACCTACTAGTAATACTGGGATACACTAAGTCAATAACAATATATGGTTCCTTATAAACTGTATTCTTCTCATCAAATGGTCGATAATTCTGTCTTCTCTAATAGACTTTGTTTTACTAGTTAGATGTTGAAAGTTGCTTGAAGGATATACCTGATGTTGTATAGGCAATTAGGCATAATTGCTGAAACATGAAGCAAAATGGTTAAATCTTCTGCATGTTGATTGTCATTCCATGAACCTGGTTGTTGTAGTTGGTGAAAAAGCCTAATATATGGAGTATTGGACTTTCTCTTTTCTTATCCTTTGTGAGCTGTGTCTGATCGGTACCAATTCTTCAGTTCATTGAATTATAGTTGTCTGTATGAAATAGTACTGATTGGTTCCAGTAAACGGTCACTAGTTCTTTCTTCCCTTAATACAGGACTTAGATTTGTTTTGCAGATGATTATGTTGTTGTAAGCCATGTTTACAGGAAAAATGAATTTCTTCCTCAAATTTGAATTTCCTTGAAAACCATATTGTTGAATAGACTCATTCGTCTTAGTGCATGTGGGTAAGATCTCAAATTGGTCCCAGGCTCGTATGGTCCCTGGTTGGACCACTGAGGGTCTCGGTACGTGGGGCGTCTTGACAAATGGTATAATGGTCATCACAGACCACAGAGAAAGAGAGAGATCAGAGGGAAGGAGGTTGACAAGGAAGAGGAAGTGGCGATGGCAATGATGGGAGGAGGTAGTGGCGGCGATAGAAGGTGGATGAGGTGGTGGCAAACAACAACTCCCTGATTTTTTAAATGTTGTTATATTTTACCATTTGCATGCCTGTTGTTGAAAGCCAATAGTTGTCCAGGTAAAAAAAAATGAAATAATTAAGAAACCTTGGTCTCCAACTAGAACAAGCATATTCACCCAGTCCACATGCTGGAACCAGGTCAGACTGACTGGTCTTTTTAACCATTCTGGGAATTTAGTGATAATCCATTACAAGTCATACTATGGTTGTCCAGTTTACGTGCTGGATTCAAGTTAGATTTATTAATACCGGATCCCTTTTCTGAACCTTGCATGTGGGGAACTTGGTGGAAATTGTTATGTGGTTCCCAAATAATAGACATTGTTTGGCAGCCAAGGAAAAATCTGAAAAAATGATGAGACGAAGTTAAAAGATGATTTGGGGGTTCATAAGTGTTCCCAAAATTGAAAAGGAGGAACCATCAATCTTCACTAAGAAGCAACCACATGTTTATTTCAAAAAATATGGGATCAACTAAAAATGGGTACCATGAAAGATATATGACCAGTCCAACTTAGTTGCTCTGGAAAGCAAACATACTCAATTCAAAGAGGTAACATGCCAATTTAGAAGAAAAAACTGTCATTTTTGAAGTTTGAACTACATTGGTTCATTACTACTCAAATCTATATAGATATTTTAAAACTGGTCCTTTCTATTTTTATAAAAAATTTCAGGTGCTTCTTGATGAATGAAGGGGAATTTAAATAATCAAAAGAGAAGTACATATGAGACTAACTGATCAAAATTTTATAGTTATGAAATTTTTAGATTTTATTTTTTGTAATAAATACCTGTGTTTTTTTTATCTACTTTGATTAATTTTTCTGTTTATTACTTATAACAATTTTGTAGTAATTGTTTTATGTCCCCACTTTTGCATTATTTATTTAGACCAGCCATTACTTATGCTGAATATGGTACTAAGAAGTTGCATTTTTTAGTGGTAGAATCAAGAATAATCTTGGGATCGCCTATAGAATTTGGGATTGGACTGCTCTGGTTGTCCATATTAAATCCTTTGGAAAGTTGAATTGAAGTTTGGTTGAAAAGTAATTTGTAAACAAAAAAGAAATATTTATTTTTTTTGAAAATTAAGAAACTTAAACTTTGGGAATAGATAAACTTCAGCTACCCAGCATTTAGCTTAATTTTTTAGAGGTAATATCTAACTCAGACAAGCTTGGATCTTTGAGTGACTGAACCATCACAGTTTACGTGGAATTGATTCATTCGTCAACTCTGAGGTGATATAAGCTTGGATAAGATGATCCATTTAGGACAGGGCTTGGCTGACAAATCAATTATTTTGGTGTCTTTGGCCTATGTTTGTTCTGGTATACTTTTCCATGTAAGCTGAGGACAATCTTGATCTTGATTACATTGATGATAAGGGCATTTTCTTAGGACACATTCTCACATTACAATTTTGAAACTGATGTTTCCTCATCATTCCTTGTCACATGGTGGTATTTTGTTAAAATTTTAACTCTCATAGTTTGAATTGGTATTGGAGTAGAACTATCTTTCACCGTAGGTCTTGGTCTCTTATCCAGATAGGAATTGTTGCTGAGCTAATGCTGAAGATATATTTTCATGCTTCATTATTTTTATATGTCCAAAGGATTCTATGGTGTTAGTTGCTCGTGTGGCCATGTGCAGGTGTTGTTGATTATACGTTTTCTGCAGCATGAACACCATGTTGGTCGGCCTAATAACCAAGTAAGTACTCAGTATTTTATGGAAAAAAATGATTTTTTATTACATCATGAACTATGTTGAGAATGTTCCTTGTCCAATTGTTGGTATCTGTGCACTGTATATGTAGCATGATTTGGTCTATTATGTCTTGTTCCAAATGTCTATCTCTGAGGATTTCAAATTTCACCAGGATCAGTACATGATGTTTACTGGACCATGGCTATTTGACTGGTCCAGTTCAGATGTTTTACAGGGTGGTGGGCTTAGGGTTTTAAGCATTCGTAGCCTTGCATGTTGCCACTAGACTGTTGACCACCGACCCTTCCAATCTAACCGGACTTCTCTGTGGCCTATGTTTGTTCTGGTATACTTTTTCCATGTAAGCTGAGGACAATCTTGATCTTGATTACATTGATGATAAGGGCATTTTCTTAGGACACATTCTCACATTACAATTTTGAAACTGATGTTTCCTCATCATTCCTTGTCACATGGTGGTATTTTGTTAAAATTTTAACTCTCATAGTTTGAATTGGTATTGGAGTAGAACTATCTTTCACCGTAGGTCTTGGTCTCTTATCCAGATAGGAATTGTTGCTGAGCTAATGCTGAAGATATATTTTCATGCTTCATTATTTTTATATGTCCAAAGGATTCTATGGTGTTAGTTGCTCGTGTGGCCATGTGCAGGTGTTGTTGATTATACGTTTTCTGCAGCATGAACACCATGTTGGTCGGCCTAATAACCAAGTAAGTACTCAGTATTTTATGGAAAAAAATGATTTTTTATTACATCATGAACTATGTTGAGAATGTTCCTTGTCCAATTGTTGGTATCTGTGCACTGTTTCTTCCTCCTCCCCTTCCTCTCCTCTTCCCTTTCTCCATACCATGGCACATACCAACGTACCGAGTGTCGGTATGCCTGAATGAGTTGGATCTGTACTTTCTCCTAATGCCTCACATCGCCACTGGAGGTTGACCACCAACCCTTCCAATCTAACCAGACTCCTCTGTTTCTTCCTCCTCTTCCTCTCCTCTTTCGTTTCTCCATAGTCCATACCATAGCACATACCAATGTACTGACTACTGAGTGTCCGTATGCTTGAATGAGTTGGATCTGTACCATTCCGGCCAGGGACTGGTACAGGTTCAGTATTCGAGACTTAGAACTTTTCTATCTACAACATCAAATCTTTATTCTTTTATCTGATCTGGTATTTTTGCATTTTGCTTTTACTACATTAGCTTATATTCAAGTATTATTAATTTTCCAGAGAAATTACTTCCTGACTTCATCCATTCTTCTTTTGTTCGTTCTTCTCTATAACCTCTCTTCTCTCTCTTTTCTTGTGCCATATATCATCTATTCTTCTTCTTTGTAACTTCTTATCTTTGCCTCAAGAAAATGATCCCTTTACACCTGGGAGTCAGGGTTAATCAAACTTTATAAGTGGTGCAAGACATGACAGATAAAATGGTAAATGCTAATTGAATAACATGCTTTAACTTTAATTTGTTCCATCCAGGGTTGCTGATCCTTTTTTATTTGTCTATGCTAGTATGTTGAATGGCATGCACAAGTGAAATCATTTCTTGTTGTGTGATTCATACTTGGATCAACATGTTGTGAAATGTGGTTAGGTATATATTATTCCATGAAACATGCCAATTGAACTTCAGGATTGACTGTTCTAGTGGGGGGCAAGACACAAATGAAAGCCTATTAGTTTCATATCTTGGATCAACCACATGTTAATCAATAAAAAAGGATGGCTCAGTTCATAAGACTCGCTAATGCAGGGTCTGCAGAGATGGTCAATGTACACAGCCTTACTACTGCAAGTAGTTTTCGTATCTTCAAACCTTGGTCACCTAGATTGCAAAGGAGCAACTGCATGCTATCCAATGTTTTTTATTTATTGAAACATTTAATTGTCCTTCGTCTTTTCTGCAAGGCTCTCCGATGTGTACTCTCACAAGTCCATGTTACAATTCAGGAAACTCTTTCTCCTTTTGAGCCTAACTAACAAGAATTATTTTTTCCTTAGTTTTTATCATGCTCTTTAATTTAGGTTCCTTAGGTAGAAGCCTGTACAACATGACTTGTTTAGCTGTTTAGTCTTTTGTGATAAATGAATTTTGTAACCCAGATATTTGATGTTATACACTTTTCTAGCATGACTAAGAATTGCAAAGTTGATGATGTACTTTCAGCTCTGTAACTTGTATCACTTGTGGTTTTGGCAGAACCTTGGTGGCCTTCTGATGGACTTTCTCTACTTCTTTGGGTAAGGAAATGCTGCTTTAGGTTTTGTTCTAGTCAAACATTTATGGACATTTTAACATATTTTGGCATGGTCACATTTCTGTTTCTATGGGATTTTCCCACTGTATGAATCGAGAGTATATCTGGTTTCAGTGTAATCAAAATTCAAACATACAACTTAATCTCATCTTTTTTTTGTTCACTTGCAGGTATATTTTTGAACCACGTCATATGCGTGTTTCAATCCAAGGAAGTGGAATTTATATGAACCGGGAAAGAGGACTCAGGTTAGATAATAGAATTTTATGTATTATTTAGTTAAGACTTCCAGATTGTGGCATCTTGACTTGCTTTTTATTATTTTTATTGTTTGATTTGCAGCATTGATCCAATTCATATTGATGACCCTCTTTATCCAACTAATAATGTTGGAAGAAACTGCTTCCGTATACATCAATGTATTAAGGTCAGTTCCTGATTTTCTGTTCTTTCATGCACATTAATCCACAGTTACAAAATACTATGTTTCACTTGGTATGCTTGGAAGCTTTTTCTGCATTTACGGCTTTTCAGCCTCCCTTTTCTTGCATGAACACAATCACGAAGCTTGATGCATGAAATTTCTCACTACCTTTGGCCCGTCCTTGGTCTGCTCTGCAGAATGTTGCTTTTTCTTCCTAGATATATGTTGCTACTATGATAATACTTTTGCACCTTATAAAGAGTTAAATGGATTCTTGTTGGGGACACTTGTACTGTCACTAAAATCAAGAGCCGGAGTTCTGTTTTGTTATTTTTCTATTGGGTTTTTATCATCATATTACCAGGTTACTTGGTCAACTCAGCCTGCACAGTTTCCCTGGATCTTTAAAGTTGTAAGGTTTCATTAGGTAAACAAATATTTTCTTGTACTATGCTTTTCAACCTTTTCATTGAGAACAAATTATGTAATTGTAGCACTGGAGGCCCAGTCCATCCTATATTGATTGCTGCAATATTTGACTTTTTTTACACATGACTTTCCAAAAGTACATCAGTATCGAAGAACCAAACAATATATAAAGGATTCCTATTGGAGTTAAAATTGTATGGTAATCTCCTTAGATTTTCATTCAAGAATACAAGAAATTGAAGGAAAGAGATCAAATGAGAGATAAGAGAAATAAAAGAGAAGAGAAAATCGAAGATAAGGCCTGGAATTTTAGATAGATATATTTTGTTCATGAGAATTTTAGATAGCTACGTTTCATTCATGAGGATGAAAGTAGACCTTGGTACAATGGAAAGGCTCCTTTATGACCTGATAGACCAGAGTTCAAGTCACGAAAATCATCTCTGTGTTTAGAGGTAAGGTACTAAGGTTAGACTGCGTGCATTGACCCTCCCCAAATTCCACATTGGCTCTTTGTATTTAGAGGTAAGGAGCCTCATGCACTACGCCCTTTTTTTAATGTTTGTTTCATGATAATATGCAGGAAATTACCAGTTCATTCCAACAACCACCCCCTCTAATATATAGATACCAACTCATAACTCATGTTATGATACTTGACACAAAATTGTCTAAGGGGACCTCCTCTATGTCCTCTTTAATATTTTTAGTCCTGACTTGAGGAGTTTTGATTATATTAAATTGTAATCACTAATTGTGCACAATAAAATACTTTTTGGAAAGTTTTTATGACTTCAAGAAGTGTGACTAAAAGGGAACATCACAATTTACAAGAAAATCTTTACAAATAGGAAAGACCAACTAAACTTAGTATGAATAGCCTAGGTTTCTTAGTTTTATGATGTTGGCTAGAAAGTGGAAAGAGAAATCAATTCAGTTTAGAAAAACCTTGAAGTTTGATTAATCTGATCCTAAATCTTACTTTGGCCAGACTATTAGTTCCTTTTGCTGCATCCTGTCATGTCCTTGATATGCTATAATATTCCCCTATTGCCTACTTCCTCATAGTTTTATTGATCAGTTTCCTCTTCATCAGAACTTTGATTAATTGCTCTTAGCTTTATTGATCAGTTTCTGTGACAACTTGATGGTCTTATGGTAAAATCACAGTATCAAGATTTAAGTCATCTATTGTGTTCGGCTATCTTACTCATCAGCTCCTTGACCATGGAAACATTCACGAGTATCTCCTATCAACTCAATCGCTGGAATGCTTGTGACCACCTTTGATCAATTCTATTGGTTGGGCTCATTGGAACATGCTTTTGTTGATTTTGCCATAGTTAACTGGTTCTTATAGATTCCTGCTCTTCTGCATGGTTATGATTTTTAGATCTCTAGTTTGTCTATATACTGCTTTTAGGAAAATAAATATTTAATTTAAGTGCTTCAGTATTTCATCTGACATGCTTCATTACGGGTAGTTTGAGTATTCTGTGGATGGCATGAATTGGTAATTTGAAAATTTAATGCTTCCTTCATATCGACTGAGTTGTTCATTGATGTTTGTGTCACCGATCACTGAAAGTTTGTCCACCAGATCATCCACTCTGATCTAACTTTGTTGCAAGGTGTACACTAACAGTGATTGGGTAAAACTAAACAAATGGGGAACTTTTTTGGATTGAATTGGATGATAGCCTGCTTGTGGATTCATTTGACAGATACTGATAGAAGAGAAATGATAGGAGAATTAAAGAGAACAAAAAAAGAGAACAAAATGATAAGGTAGGAGGACAAGGGCTTACATCTTAAGTTCTGATTTCATCCAAAAGAACATGTGAATGATCTCCAATTTACTACCCAATCACACATGTAAACCTGTATTTTGCCTGGCTTAAGTACAGGTTCGTGGTTGCTGTTGGTTTCCATTTGGAGATATTGAAAAATAGTCTTGAAAATACAAATTTTGTCATCTGTTTTCCAAGGCTCACTTGAAGATATTTATGTTTGAAAATAATGTGGATAGAGGTTGCTATTCTGTCTGCTGACACTTTTTAGTTCCCTGGCCACAGTAGTTATATCAATAAAAATCTGTGCCGCTTGATTGTGTGATACGATCAGTATATACTGGTCTGAGTGATGACTGTTTATGAACTGCATTGTACTTGGCATTAACTGCTGAAAGTGTATAGAACTACTTTATTTCAACCGGTCTAGATTCATAATTAGTTGAAACTGTTCTAGTCACTGATTGATTCAATGACTTCAGGGCTTTTGCAAGGTGTGCACTTCATCACTGTGATTTAGGACTTTAGCTTGATGACATTGTGAGGGGTGGAGGACCCTGTTCCTTTGCTCTTACTGTCAAAAAAGACGTCATTCATTTTGGACCCATCAGATTCCCCCATCCTCCTTTTCCTCTGAATGGTACTGTCTGGTGTGCCATCAGTAAATGGTATTGTACCAGTCTGAGTACAAACAGTTATGGGTCTGTACCCGAAACTTAAATTCTAGGTTCATATTCAATGTCTACCAATTGTTGAGAAGTTAATATGACTCAGATTGTCAGCTATGAATATTTGCTCAGCAACTCAATGAGATCCTGGTGTCCTAGTACTCTTAAATGGTCTTATTCTTATAGAAAAAAAGCTTAGATGTTTATGATCATGACAATAATGATGGTCAATATATGTGTTCATGTTTGTAAATTTATTGGCGTATGTGTATGAGCAAATTTATTAGATTATATAGTATGGTGCATATATGATATGCAGTAGCTTATGTGGTCCATATATAAATACCCATGATCTTCATATCTAGGAAAAATATAAAATTGTGGCAGATTACAGAGATGGTAACAATAAATCATGCTTGTAGAGAGTGGACTGACGAATAACATTTATATTCATTTTGTTATATTGTGAAGCAAGTGAGAAGTAATAACTTCTTCAGGATTTTGAGAAGTAATAACTAATGTTATATAGTTCAGCTTAAAAAGATTACTTATTAACAAGAATAAAAAGGTGTAAAGGATGCATCATATGCTACCACAAATTATGAACATGTGGCCTATGCAGCACATGCTACTTGCATTTGTGCATTATCACTGCTATTCACTTTGCTGCATTGCACATATTACCGAACCATATAAGCTGCACAGCCAACTTTATGTACTGCATTTTGATAATGATTGTCTACATCTTATTACATGGATGTATTTAAGTTTTTGTTATGTCAAACCATCATGACACTGATATGGACAGGCTTTTGCTGATGCTTACTCGGTGCTGGAAAATGAGTTACCCCACTATTCTGGTAATTCTGTTCCAAGTTCAACCGGAAAATTCAGGCTACTTCAAAAGATCATTTCAAATATTGATTGCATGGAGTAAAATTCTATCACGAGGATTTTTTGATTCCTTGAATGGTATTGGTACTTGCAGCTTTATTATTGATGTCTATTGGGTCTAGTATTATTTTGGCCTGACTCTTATTCTTTGATTAGGCTGGTCATTTTGTGGACAAGTGAATCACCTACATATGGATCTTTTTTAGTTTCCAAGGTATGTTATATATCAGTATTAATGCAATTTCTGCATAGAGATCTAACTTTGAACGAAATCCTTTTTTCTTGTTATGAAATGAGACCTTGCTACGTTATATGCATTTTTCTCATGAGTCAGCTCTGATATGGAGATCTGCTGATGTAACTGGCAACAAAGACCACTTTAACCTTTGCTTCTTCTTGGTAGGTGTCACTGCTACTTGAACTAGAAGTCTGGGGTTGCTGATCTGATGTTCTGATGGCATGTTAAATATTGATTTTATTGATTTCGTTGGAACATTTCAGCATCACTTGCTTTATTGTTTCTTGGCACAACTGAAGACAATACGTTCATTAGTGGCCCAGCATTCAGAGTGATTTTGGGTATATAGTCCATCGAGGAGCTGGCCTATGTAACTGTTCTGTGCCAAGAGAGCTCAAGTCACTGAGTATGCATGTGAATGTCTCTGTTCTTGTTTGTGGATTGTTGCTTTCATAAGAGAGATTCTATTGCCACCTGACATTGGATTTTTATGCTAAAATGGTTTTACAACATATAGGAGTGCTAAAACTGCTAATCCAAAGTCTTATGGCGTTTCCAAATCAAGAAAGTTCTTACACCTGAAACTCTTCATCTGGACACTGAAGGTGAGAAACAGGATTTCACGACATAAGTTTTTTGTAAAGAAGTTATAATTTGTTGATACTAATCAAGGAATGCCATATCATGTACCGGACCCATACCAGTCATTGGCCAGATCAGTATGTCCAGTACTGGTCGGTACTAGTGTACCGACACAGTATACCGATATTTACCAGTGTTTCAAAGATGAATGAGAAGAGGAAGGCACAGTGGAGGAGGAGGAAGGAGGAAGAAAAAGGAAGAGGAAGGAAGAAGCTGAGTAGGTGGAGGAAGGAAGAAGTGGAAGTGGTGGAGGGAGTGGAGGAGAAAGAAGGAAGAAGAGGAAGCGGTGTAAGAGGAGGAAGAAGAGGAGGGAATGTACCAGGAGGTAGGTGGTGGTGGCAAACGGTATGGGCAGCAACATCAAACAGCAGCGATGGCGGCATCAGTTCCACATGCCCCACGAGAAGAGGGCTCGCGTTCACGAGCCCCAATTGGTGTTTTTGTTTTTATTTGTTTTATGTTGAGTTGGGCCGGACCGGACCGGTACATACCACTCGTTTTGTACTGGTCCTGGGGAAATGGACTTCCTTGATACTAATAGCAAGTGTTGGCGAAAGACTTGTTATCTCCTTTTTTTCTGTCAAATGGTATAAGTGTACATTCTGACTTGTTGTTGCTGTTGTGATAATAACAATATAATTGCACAACCTGTTGTCATTTTCCAAAAAACTTTTGTTAGTTAGTCTGATGTAATGCACCTTGGACATTTGATAATACTTCCCAACAATTTGCATAAGTTTGTAGTGATCATACCTGTTACTTTTGCCTTCTGAATTCTTTATTTCTGCCATATTTTCTAGTACTAGAGGTGTGCTGTAGTTAGGAACAAGTTTGATTTGCTTTTTCTTCAATGTCGAATGATTGGAGCATTGTTGGGTGAAGTTATGGAATTAGATTCAAAAAGTACATGGGGTTGTAGTTAATTGCATTATTGTACTGCAAGAAAATATAAACTGGGTAAGTGATCATTTTCTGGTTCACTTAAACCAGCACAAATGGAAAAGAACACTAAATGATGAATTTCTATGATTGAAGGGATTAGTTGGTTGTCGAACTGTGCTTAAGTGGCCTGTTATCTCAATTTCATGTTTAATTGTTTTCCTGAAGGGAAATTTTTTGTTTTGTAGTTCTATATTTTCTCTCATTGTTTGCAGATTCTACTCTTGTTATTGTCGATTGCTTCTTGTTTAGGACATTTTACAATCAATTGTATAAACTTTATTGTGTGAATTGAGATTTCAGAAATGGTGTGTTTCATAGTAATTTCTTCCTTTTTGGATGTTTTGTCATATCCATTTTACAATCAATTGTATAATCATAGTCATCATTTATCTACATTTTAAGGTTTCGATGTTTCAAACATACATACAGTTCCAACAAGGGAGTGATTCATGAGTCTAAGATCGCACCTCTGTTACGCATGAAGGCTTTGTGAATTCTGAATTGACCCAATTTTTTGGCTTGAATCAGGCAGTTTTCGCTCTAGTTGGACCGCTAACGAGTCCAAGTCTATAAATTGGCTTCGGTGCTTTATTACAAGTTTTGATTAAGCTTCAACAAGTTTTGATATTTTGAGGCCATAAGCCCCCAACTCTACACGGAGATTCATTTCATTGCTCCTTTCTGCTCCTCGTTGGGCCTGGCCATGTAAACAAGAGAAGGGATGTCCCACCCAATTATTTCTGGGTGGGCTTCATTACTTCTTTCCAAGCCTTGTCATTCCTTGTTGCACCCAAAAAGGAAAAGCTATGCTAGGTAAGTATTTTATTTGTTTCTTTTTTGCGTTGACACTTCTGTTTACCTTCATTTTTTAATTTTCTTTTCCACTGGCACAACGATCGAACCGGCTAGAATGGCAAGCAATGCATATTTTTACAGGCAATTAACATTCTTAGTGCTGCTGGAACCTAATTCTGTTATTCTACATATTTAAGCACTTGGAAAGAATCACCATACTGTAATGTAGATTCAGACCCAGCTAGACATGTTCTTGTAATTTGTTGTACAACCTTTTGGTTAGGAGATTTAACTGGAAAGAATCTCTTCTACTAGATAAGTTTTGGACAATGTGTTTACCATCTTGAAATTGTTGATGTTGAGCTCCAATTTTCTCTAAATGAATTGATGCTTGTCATTAACTGCTACACCCTTGCTTTCAGATGGGTGCTGAGGTTGATTCATAGAAAATTTAAGCTGGATTTGATTTGTGCTTTGCTTATGGATAGGTTCATACAGCTGAATGTCAGAGAAACCAGGGGGTGTCTGGTTGCAGTCTTGAAAAGCATAACTGGACGTGGAACTATTATGAATCCAAGAGTTACTCCATCTTCATCAATTTAATATGGAGAAGGGTGGGACTTTAAAGGGCTTAAGGCACGGCAGGCTTCTCTCTGTATTATAAATATTTCTTAATCTGGTTCAACTCAGTAAAAATGATCTTTTGGAAGGTGTTATAATTTCAATGGTAGATACAATGATGAGAATGTTCACTAAGGGTGAAAAGCCAAGAACGCACAAAGATGAAGCAAAAAAGCCACTTTGTGCATCTTATCCTGTATTATGCTGAAACATATTCCTCCATGCTTTCCAGGTAATCTTCCTCACTGTCCGGTAACAAGATATGATGTATATAACAGTTGGTTTAGGATGTCCATCCAAACACCAGAACTTGCAATTTGTCTTTAGTGAGACTCTATGTTAATATTGTTTTACTTTTTGATCTTGTAACATGTTAAGGATCTCCCAGGTTAGACAGAGGTTTGGATGGACTCACCACAATTTTGGTTCAGAGACACCAGTCTCATACTCGGTTGAAGTTGAAGCAATTTCATTATTAGGTCAATGTCGAAGTTGTAGTTTGATTATTGTCATTTGTATTTAATATGGTTCCTAATGGATTGTGTATCTTTTTATATGTTTAAATATTTGCCTTACTGTTAACCATCTTATGGGTTATTGTACCTTCATTCCCAAGTATCAGATATATTTGATATCTATCTACATCAGATAATTCCTTGGGAGTAGTTGATTACAATTACAAGTGTGTTATTATATGATACTAGTAGCCTACAGGTAGTTGATTACATGTGTTACCCAAATTGTTGGTTACAAGTGTTATCTAATGATTCTAGAAGCTTACACATTCAGTATATTTGTCATTATAGATTTTTGTAAAAGGTAAGGATCATTGATTTTTAGTATTAGTTTGTTCATAACATGTTTTAAATGGTATTAACATAATCTGGACCTTTCTTATGATAGGTAATGAGATCAATTGCAGTGACATATATGTAAGTTTTAGTCTGTAGGATTTAAATGGAAAATATGTTAGAATTAAGTTAACATGATTACATGCAGGGATCATTGATTGATGATGGATTGATGTGCAATTTTGTTCCAAAAAGCTCCTCCTAAATATGTGGATGGATCAGTGGTCTGTGATTGAAAAATTGTTTCATATACAGTAATTTACAAAGTGTTTGTACTTCTGCAGTACTTGAATTGGTTATTTCGTGACTTGCAGAATTTCTAATAAAATGTTGATTTAGGTTGGTTTAGCATCTGCTTTTTTCCATTGTTTGCAATAGCCTAAAAGATTTTTATGCTTTCGTCGTAATTGGATTGGTTTTCATTTGTATCTTCGAAATGAGAAATAGGTGAAGACATGGCTGAATCAACTGCGTGAGATGAATAATAGCGGCGAGCTACAGATTTCTTCCATAAAGGTTTGATCTTGGTCATTATTCTTCAGCTCTTCAATTGTTTTGGTTGGTCGGCAAACTCTAATGTGTTAACTTGCTTGCTTAATGATTCAAGGGTTGTTTTCATGTGATTTTCTGATTAATAATTTAAGACTTGGATGCTTGATTAATTATATATTATTTTTATAATTAGTTATCTTTAGTATTTTGATTCTTAAACTTTTAAAAGTTATATTGAAATCTTTGTTTTTAATCATGTATAGGGATTTTAATGTTTTTTTTTTTTTACTTTTTTAAGTATAAAGATCTGTAATTTTTGTAAATATAAAGATCTCGATTAATTTTTAAAAATATAAAGATCAAAATACTTAAAATAATTAATTATAGGAATAATTTATAATTAGCCTTGGGTTGCATATGCAGCGCAAAGGAGTTTCTTTATCGGCCATGTTACCTTTGTTCGAAGCCTGTTGCTGTCCTGTAGAGATGACTCCAAGCATGGTAGTATTGTGTAAAAGTCTTCACTCATACTAAAGATCCACTGCAGTCGTACAGGTTCTGATGACTTACACACGAGAAGCAATACTTACAGAGTCAAGCATCGTAGGACTTTATATAAGTGCACTGTTGTAGTTGGAAGCCATCCATGGGCGAAGCATCAGTAGGGAACGGGCATGGCGCAGCGGCCGCCCCCTGATCTGCGAGCGAAGCACAAGCTGACGGAGTCACGCCGCTCGAAACCCCTTCGACATCAGCGCAGTACCATGGCGTCTTCATCGACTTCGCCAGCTGAACCGTGACGTTGGAGACGCAGATGCCGGTGAAGGGCGCGCTGGGGATGCCCTCCAGCCTCGCCGCCATGGTGACGTTGTAAGCCACCACCTCGCTGTAGCTGATCCCGTCCACCACGGGGATGGCGTTGGGGTCGTACTTGTCGTCGGGGTGCGACTTGTAGCTCCCCGTCATCCAGAAGACCCACTTCATAGTGTTCAGATTCATCCTCCGCACGAAGACGTCCTTCACGTAGGCGCCTCTGCCCACCGCCGTCTTGATCCGGATGCCCGACTCCGAGTTCAGCGCGGTGATGTCCTCCGCCCTCACGTCTCGGATCCCTCCGGACATCTCGCTCCCCAGGGCGATCACGGCGCTCGTCGGCGAGACGCAGGTGAGCCTTCTGATGACGATGTGCTGGCTCGGCATCCCGTAGGAGATGCCGTACTCGTCCCACCCGCTCTTGATCGCCACGCAGTCGTCGCCGGACACTATGTAGCAGTCCTCGATCCGGACATTGTAGCAGGAGTCTGTCAGATCAAGAAGAAGAACCTGAGCAACTCATATATCCCTAATCACACACTACACGGCACAGCATGAGCACCTGGGTTGATTCCATCGGTGTTGGGGGAATGAACCGGCGCAAGAATGGTGATCCCGGAAACGACGATGTTACTGCACAACCCAACCGATGCGGTGAGGAAACAGAGAACGACGGAAGACTCGAGCACAATAAATGGAAGTAGACCTGCTGTAGACCGGATGGATGTTCCATGCAGGGGAATTGAGCAAGGTGAGGTTGGAGATGAAGATCTGGTTGGAGTGCATCAGCTCGATGAGGTATCCTCGAGTGTACTTGAGTTTGTTGCTGTGGAACTGCGACCACCACGAGGCACCCTGCCCATCGATCGTTCCATTGTTCCCTGACATGAAATGAAATCTCAGTCTCAGAACAGTGACTTACTTCACGGAAAGGAAAGAAGCTACAAACAGGTACCTGTGATGATCACATCGGTGAGGTTTGATCCACCGATGAGACTGCTGTATCTTCCACCAGGCCCATCCCTTCCTCTCCCGTAAGAGGGCAAGGGATCAATGATCGGCCATTCTTTTATATCCTGTTGCAGCATATATCCAAACTAAATGTGTTAGTCTTGCCTGCTTGCAGATACTTTCTGCAGTTTGACTCCGTGCGTCAACGATAAAGGCTGACGATGTTTTACCATACAAAGGTATGTATCAATTATGAGGGGGAGGAGTGGGCGGGGAGATTACCTGGGTGGCGAGGATGACGGCATCGCGGTGGAGGAAGAGGGTGAAGGAGCTGGTGAGGTTGAAGGGCCCGGTGAGCCACCGACCGGCGGGGACAAAGAGCAGCCCGCCGCCGTCGGAGGCGAACTGGCTGAGGTGCGAAACCGCAGCGTGGAACGCCGCCGTGTTGGAGGTGGCGCCGTCGCCGACCCCGCCGAAGTCCGCCAGGGACGCCGTGTGGGCCCGGCAGGCGGCGGCCGAGTACTTGAACTGCTCCACCCCTCCGCCTTTGCCGTCCTCGCTGCCACCGGGTAACTGGCGCTTTCTTCTGATGCATTCCGCCGGTCCGATGAACGCCGCCGCCACCAGCAGCCACGTCGCTAGAATCTGGCAGCGAAAAGATGATGAATGGTTAGGGAAGAATCAACATTTACAACGGAGCTAAATCTCTGTCCTTTTCACTGTTCCTCGCAGGATCGACACGTAAAAGACGGTTCTTTTGCGAAGAAGAAGCGATCTTTGAGGTGGAACTCCAGGAAAAGAGGTGGAGCAAGAACGCAATCCGCGCGCGGCGTCAACCTCCCTTTTGCATACTTCAACGTCGAATTGATAAGATAAACTTGAACGAATCAGTCCAAGATCAGAGGCTAGGAATTGAAGTTTCAGTTTTTCCCTGTCCTCGAAGGTAAAAAAATGATTCCTTTTCCTTTAGGAGGAACTCAAGAAAGGGATGACAAGAACGCAATGCGTCAAGTCGCTCTCTTGCTTTGGCAAAAAAGATCACTCTTTTATCGACATTTGAAGCAAAAAGGATGCATAGAAGTAAAAAAATGAAGCTTTTTTTGGAGAATCAGAACAGGTCGAAGAAGGGAATGAGAACAAAGAAGAAGCAGAGGAGAAGGAAATGGTCCATACTCTGCTTCCGTTCAACCTGAAACAAGAAGAAGAAGAAGGAGGAGGAGGAGGAGGAGGCCATGAGAGAACAGAGACGGTAACGGTGATACCAGTGGGAGTGAGATGCTGCTGCGCCCTTGCAACTCCATCATCGAGGAAGTCGATGTCCCTCAGCGACCGGACTTACGACGAAGACGAGGGGGAGGGCGGGCAAATGGAGTCCATTTATAGGGGCTTCTCTCGTACACCATTATATCCCTTCGGCGTATAAGGTGTGTCCCTTGGCATCACATCGGAGACGTATCTACCTCAACACGATGTGGCATTGATACCGATAATTGGATCTCGATTTAGACCTTTTAAACGGACAGAATGTAAGATGGAGATCTATGAGATGAAATCGAAACATAACCTTTTCGTATCTTCTCGATGACCACCAAGATTTGCCCTCATTCCCGATCATATATACTACCACCATTTTATTTAACGATTATACAGATATATCATCAAACATTTTCATTGTAATCACATAGCTTTAGTGATGCATCTTTTGTGTAATGCTACATCAAGTTGTAATGGTCTTCTGAGGAATCAGTACACGCGAGATAAACATCAAGATGTGTGTGTGAGAGAGAGAGAGAGAGAGAGAGAGAGAGAGAGAGAAGGCGACACATCAAACAGTGTTTGTTGACGTTACCTGATTCCAGAAGACGCAGCAGGAGGCAACAATTAAGGCCCGTGATCGTTGCTTCGTCGGCATGCGCGCCCGTGCTCCGCCCCGATCACGGGCGGAGAGGCCGGTGCGGTGACCCACCACAAATCCTCACGTGAACGTGAAAGGAACGAGAAAGATGGAGCAGCAGAGCAGGAGGAGTCGAGCGTCGTGCTGACACATTGCGACTGCAGAGCTCCGAACATTTTTTTTTGTTTGATAGTTAATGTTTTCATGTTTGTTTGTTTGTTTTTTTATTTATTTATCAAGAACACCCTTTTCTTTAATTTTTTTAGAAATATTCAGATAACGGGTGGGACCCTTTAATATTGATCCTGCTGGTGTGATTCAAACCCAATAGACTCGAAAGCTAGTTTAGTCTGATCTAGGTCTTGATTCAAGTCGGATCTTTCAAAACGAATCGAATCGGGTTGAGTTTGGGTTGAATCAAAAACCAAAGAGAGACGCGTAAACGAAGATTACATCGATGTGGTATAACTTTATCATAGACAATGGTGATGTGTGATCCTCTTCTCTTCGATGATAAACGGTAGTAGTATTATATCCTTTTCTGAGGTAATATTCTTCCTTTAACGACAATGACAATCTCACTTTTCTGGTGACAATGGTTAGTGTAACCATGCTCTTTTTATGGTGGCATCCTTTGGTCCTCTCCAACAGCCAATTATGGCAACATCCTTTGTAGCTTCATCAACGACATCACTGAGCGGTGACAACCTCGTCTCCTCTCAACAACGACAACCTCATCATTTGACTTCATCTCCTCTCCGACTACAAACGATATGATTTTTTTATCGATAGCGGCATCACATCATTGATTACAAAAATATAGTATTAAAAAGAATCTAAATTTTGATATTGCTATTAATGTTCTCTTTAAGACTTTATAACTAAGTTAAATAACAAAAAATAAGAGTCGAGACTAAAGTACCTTGAAAAAGAAAATTTCTTATTTCACCATCTATTAACTCTAAAATTAGGAAAACATATAAAATTAATATAAAATATGTTAAAAATATGTTATTATAGTTTTGAAGAAGTTTGAATAGGTTTTAGAATAATTGAATTATTGAACTCTCTAAGATATTTTGTGATATACTTATGTTTGAATTTATCCTTTTTATCCTATAAACTTTCGATATATTGCACCATCATACAATAAAACAAGCCTCTTTTGGATCATTTTTGCTCGTTAAGATAGCCCTGATATGCAATATAAAAATATCTTTTAAGTAATTCAATACCCTTTACTTATATATATATATATATATATATAATTTAAATACTTCACTCTCTAGCTAGTAAGATGGTGCTATTCTATGTCTACTCATTGTTCACTGACTCATGAATAATCAAAATAGCATGATTTGTAATATCATATTGTACCGTCCGATACGGATGATAAGTATTGATCTGATAGAGGATCGATATAGTAATTTATTGGTACATCTTAGTATATTATGTGTTGATAAGTTCAATACAACTTAATACAATTCGATACGTATTATATCGATCAATATATTGACATGATATTCAGAAGCTTACTAAATAAACATATTTAGAAATCGTTTTTATATGTTAGTTGTCAGAATTTGTGAGACAAAACCTTACTCATCTCAACACTTTGGAATCCCCAGAGAGAGAGAGAGAGAGAGAGAGAGAGAGAGAGAGAGAGAGAGAGAGAGAGAGAGAGAGAGAGAGATGGCTTTTAACATGCCAACCTGTTACTGTGGTAGAAAAATAAATGATCCCATGCCCTTTACTTATATACACCGTCAAATGAGACAGCCAAGAACAGAATCTTCATGTGAGTTTCTAGAGACGAAACACAAACAGAGACCTCCGACACACCAACAGAACAAAGGAGGCAAGAAATGTTCCTCCTCCTCCTCCTTGCCATTAAAGAAACCGACCCACTTGAGTAGCAAACACAGATAGGATGTAAAAGACTCGACTAATATGAGAAACACTCAAACCAAACATGGTTGAGTGCAGTGCATTCCTTTCCTTTGGGGGAACCCACCATCTCTCATTGCCTTCCTTTGCTTAGTGCAGTGGGAGCAGCCTCGATAGTCCATTCCTTCAAGCAAACTACAAACCTACCGTTCTGATCGACCTTTGTGTAGGCAAAAGATTATTATTTTTGTATGCAAGTTCGCATGTCAGTATAGTATCAACATTTCCTTTCCTTTTATTTCTTCTCATTTTTTTGTTTAGAAATCTTATCCTAATATTTTATTATTTTCAGTTTCATTATATAATCATTTTGTTTTGTTTATTGATCTATGAACTCTTTTTTATTTTATAAATATATATACTATTATTTTATTAAAACTTAACAAAGATTTATTTTACTATTATATATATTAATTTATATTATCTATCAAGTATTTATTGAAATATCTACTCATACGTTCCCGAGTGATGTTAAGATATATATTCAAAAATTATAGATCTTTTCTTATCTCTTTTTAATTATAATCGATATCGTTATTTCTTTTGAATCTAACGATGTTACGTTTACAAATCAGATAAAAAAATTTTAAATAACACTTTGAAATCATATTATTTGATCTATCATTATTTAATTTCAATTTATGATATTATATATATATTTTTTTTCATGTTTACATCGTTGTTTTCATGTTTCAATATTGAAAGCTACGATGAACTCAAGAAAACGATATATGAACTCGCTCAAGCCGGAAACCTGCAAGAAGCATATATGACTGGCTCGGTGACTTGCCATGGGAAGTGCAATCTACTTGGTGAACTCTATCACCCAAGCGTTGGCGAAGATGTAGGTGGCTTTGAACCCGGAGAAGCCGGCCTGCTTGGCCAAGCCATGGAACTCCTCCTCCGTCCTCTCTTTCCCGCCCGGGTTGTGAGCCAGCATGATGAGATCGATGTGGAAGACGCCCTGAGCTCCGGGAGTCGGCTCTGGAACCACCGGTAGAACGCACTCCACCACTATCACCTTCCCCTTCTCCGGCAACGCTTCCCAACAGTTCTTCAGTATCTTCGTGCAGTGCTCGTCGCTCCAGTCGTGGAGGATCCACTGTAGTTCATGGCATTGTTCAGACTTACTATCTCTCAAGACTTATAATTTAACATTTAACCGAGCTTATTAGACTCTAAATCATCAAATGAGAGGGTTTAATCGCGGTGGAAGCAGACCGACCTTCATCAAGATTGCATCCCCGGAGGGAACACTCGCGAACATATCTCCGCCGACGTGTTCGACTCCTGCAGCAAACGATATGAGCAGAACGGGATGGTATCGTGGAGACGAAAGGGAAACAGAAGAAGGAAGACCTGGGAAGGGCGGCGCCTCGGAGATGACGTGGGGGAGGTCGAAGTTGATGGCGTGGATGTGAGGGTGTTTGGAGGTGATCATGAAGAGGGTGGCGCCGATGCCGCCGCCGACGTCGACGAGCAGGTTGACGTCGTCGAAGCCGCGGTAGATGTCGAGGAGCTTCTTGGTGATGATGATGGAGTGGTTCTTCATGCCGTCGTTGAACACCGCGTTGAAGCGGGGGTCGGTGCCGTGGTACTCGAACGCCGTCATGCCGTACGCCCTGTTGAAGGGGATGCCACCGTCCAACACCGCATCCTTCAAGTAGTACCTGCCATCGGATCATGCATGTCTCGTGTTAAATTATAGTGATATATAATAGATTTTAGAAGATACGAACACATTTAAATCCCTAATGAACCGATCTAAATTAGATATTAAATGTAAGATGCGAAGCTAAAGACTGGATTACCAGCTCTCCATGAGGACCTTGTCCTGGTTCATCAAAGCTAAAGCAGCCATGGAAACACCGTCCTCGTTCTTGGTCAGGTACTTGCACACCGGGGCCGCCCCGTACGTCCTCGACGGCCTCCCCTCGGCGTCGGGCTCGACGGTGCAGCTGACGACGTTGTAGGCGGCCAGAAGGCGGAGCATGCGGTCCACCATGACGGCCGCGTGCGGGTTCTTGGTGGGCAGCTGCGCCGCCACGTCCGCGGGGCTCAGCCTGGCGCCCGGGCCGGCCTTGGTGACGATCTCGAGGAGGTCGAGCTCGATGGCCGCCTTCAGCGTCATGGGTAGGATGGAGCCGCTCGCGAGCTGCATGGCGTACATGCACGCCTCCTCGTCCTCCTCCGGCGTCAGCTGCACCGCGTTCTTGACGGAACCCATGGCCGGCTGGTCTTCAGAGAGAGAGAGAGAGAGAGAGAGAGAGAGAGAGAGAGGGTGGTGGGGTGAGGAGGGGTAGATGGAGGTGGTGGATTTATAGGGGCCTTCGGTTCACCCACCGCACCACCACCAAGTCGACAGCAGGTGGTGGTGGTTTGATGATGGGTGTGGCAGAGCTAACGAGTGAAAGAGGAAGGCCGGGTGTGGCTTTCTGCACAAAGGTGGCATATCCTCCCCTACTGCTGAAACAATGATTAATATAAGTCCTTCATGTTTGCACAACCCTTCTCACTTTTTCCTTTATTTTTGGGAGGAATGACAATAGAATATATTGATTTTAAAGTATTGGCAAACAAAATTGCACTTTTAGTTATTTGAATATTACAATGAAACTTATGTGATTTACTAAAATAAATCTTGATAAACACATTTTAGTCTTATAAAGATATATAAACATATAGGGTAGAACTTGAGCAAGAGGAAAGAAGAAGAGGAGAAGGAGACGTACCATCAAAACTTGGGAGTCGAAAGCTATGATCGCGTCTGCCAATAACAACTCCATTCTACCCAATCGTCATCATATCCTTTGAAATCTCAAGCCCCCACAAGAGTGGCTTGGAAGACAGAGGTCCCTGCACAGAATGGAATGGAGATGCAGTCAGTAATGGCTTACCTACTGGTCCTGAGGATAGAGAGAGAAAGAGAGAGATTGGGTTGGATAGAAAATAAGTTGGCACCACACCACATCATTGCTTTCAGATCACCTGTTACATCCCCCATGCTTCTTCAGGGTGTGTGGAGCTGCTTCTTTGTATCTGTCCATCTATCAACAACCCTTTAGTCATCTTACAAGGATCCAATAAAGATCCAACATGTTGATTGAGATTTTAGAGCAAATAATGTTCCTCATTTGGTGGTGATAAATGGAGTGCTTGAGGTTTCTTCATTTATGTATAAGGAAAGATTAAAAAAAATTAAAGAGTATAATACATAAACGCATAAACATATCAGGATATAAAAAAAACATTAAGAACATAATATAGCATCATGTATTAAGAACTATGTCTTGATTTTAAGATGTCAAGACCTCATTCTAATAATGGGTAAAAATGTACTCGATCAACAACCATTATAAGCAGGGGAGATTCAAATTGTTTGAAGAACACTGATGGTTGCGTGGGTCGCAAGAGAAATATGCACACTATGATGAAGACTAATTATTCCTCATCGATACTGAAACAGCAACATAATACTTTCATTTTGATGGCAGACTAGATAGATGACAAATCACAAATTGCATGTTCAATATATAACCCAGAGTTACCAAAAACACTAATCATATAAGGTGTGTTTCAAAACATAAACATCACTGTAAGTTACAACTAAGCTGCTTATTCCCCTTGTTTATTTCGAAAGCACAAAGGAAAACAGGAAGAGGAGAGGGGGCTGACTAAAGATTTTAAACCTCTTTGTGAGAGAAAGAAAGAAATGCATCAGGGAAGAACAGAGTGGATGGAAAAATACAATCATGTAACTAGTTCAAAGATATAGGGACCTTTATTGTGGAGTCTGTGCAAATGGTCTCTTTAGTGGTTTTGCCAGCTGGGTGGTCAGCGCACTCGAATCTTAGTCTGATATGCAGAGGCTTCATGAAGATCATATCTTCTACATCTTCAAAGGTTTTCGAAAGCAACCTGATGGATGCATCTTCTTCCAGCTTTCTGACTTCATGCTTGTTGTAGTCCAGAAGTGTTGTCGCTGGTAAGATCCACTCGTCTGTACTACCTTGTGTTTTCTTTGGCTTCAGATAGACAACTGCAGATACCACCACCTAGGATCAAAAGCAATCAACATGTTACCACCATATGTGGCGGACTAAAGCACAGCGGGGGGTAATAATCGTAAAAAGAGAACAACTTGCTACAAACCTCTGGTGTAGCAAGCATGTAGAAATCTAAGATATACCATAAAAGACTTCTTGTGGGTTGAAAAACAACACCACAAATTGATACGTCAGAACTGCAACATAAGGAAACTGGTATTTATGACTCACTGATGGGGTCTTATCTAAACCATGCATGACTGCTTGTACGAACACAAACATGAAATCATGAAACATTAAGATTACCTCAAACTTTCTTGGACCACCATTTATCCTCCATTTTGGATATTTGATCTTATGGTAGTTGAACAGAAAGATGAAAAGGAAAGGGATAGACAGCGCACAATCTTTTTAACAGGGAAAAGTTATTTTCCTTTTGTTTCTCTTAGTATCCTGATTCTGGCTGATGTTTTTTTTTTCTTGCTGATCTGAATTTGGGAAAAGCTATTATTTTCTACAAGCATGCATGATAATGAAATTCAAAAAGAAAACCAATATTGCAGGGGCAAAGCTAAAAAAAGGACTGAGTTTACATGGAAGCTTATCATTAGTGGTCAAACAATGACTCCATCTGGATGCATCGGTAATTTAATTTGCATGATTTTACATATGCACAAATAAATTAAATATGACGAGCCATATAGCCCCTCTTTTAAAATCAGTTTACAAGGAAGATGTACCTACAGCAACACATCCTATATCACTAAACACATAAGAATATTATTTTTCATATGATTTACTCCGGAGGTACTTTCAGTTTTCATGCTTGTTTGTCTTGATAGAGAGGTCTCCGTCAAAAGAAAAGCTGTGATTGAGATGAAAAACCAACTTCAACAGAAAACAAGAGAATGTGCATCCATCATCACCAAAAGCAATCAAGTGATATACCTTCTGAATATTAATCCATCAAATTCCAGAGAGGATGAAATTCTACCTTGCTAAGAGCACAACTTTAAATAGGAGTTCATGAGAATAGTGAAAATGGGCACCTCAGCAGTCCCAGGACTTATGGTTATAGAACAATCAAAATGAATCTTGTCTTTAACTGGGAAGTGTTCCTCAGGAAGTTCCTCTCCATCTTCAGAACAGGGTTCATCCTCCATTTTCAAAGAGGCAAGGTTATCCAATTCATCAAACCACTGCTGAGCAACACCAACCTTGCAAACCCACCAAAATAGTTTTGATTATTAGAGCAAAGGAAGTCATAAGAGTGAAGAAAAGAAAGGCCCTCTTCATGATACCTTCTCTGCGCCAGTTACTGCTCCCTGCAATCCAGAGAGTTCTGCAGCAGATCCTCTAGCTTGGCACCATATGCAACTTCTGTCCACTGGCGCTACGAGTTCAGTACCATGAGGTATATCCACAGAAAATTGTACATCACATCTTCCTGTGAAAAATCAGACAATGTACGATGAGTTCAACAATGTAGTTATCTCCTCCATGCCATACACCAAATTAATTCAAGCATGGTATACTAATAAGTTGTGACCAAGAAAAAGATGCCCAGAGATGATAATCTGAGGCCATGAATGCTTTTTTGTCTACTTCTTTTGTTTTTGGAAACCATGAATGTTAAATAGCTAGTATAGAACATTGTGTAATATTGACCATTGTATATTCAAATGATATGAACATGATAAAGAACTACAACTAATGCAATTTTATCTGATTCATAATTAATCATTGACAATAACGACAGGGTACCAACATATTCCTGACATATCAAAGCAAATACAGCAAGATACCCACCATCTATGCAGATTAAGATAATATCTATGCTTAGGAATAAAAAAAGAATATTATATGTCAACAAGAAAAGTATGTTATATGATGAACCAGAATCCTATCACTTACCAGGAAGGACATCAAAATGATGGAGTTGCTCACTACAAAAGCTCCCTGCATTTCCACTAGAACATGACAAGCATATCAAGGAATTAGAAAAACTAAAACATCATACCTTTAGCTCATTACTCAAAGGTAAACAGGCAATCAATCACTTGCTTGGTAAACAAAATTTCCAACTGAAAATCAAGATTGAAACCGAATCACCACACCTATTAACAACTCTCTCAAGAGGACAAACCATCCAATATGGTAATCCAAGCACTCCTAAGTTTGAAAATTGTAGAAATGAAATGCCCCTGGATGCTCGATGATATTTGAGGACTCTTTGACTAGCTTCATGGGAAGGAACACAGAACGCAACAGTTAATAAATTTTTGGTGCAGAAAGAGAAAGTATAGAAGTTTCAAGGATAACCAACCTGCATCACACAAGATAACATCATTTTGGAAGCTTGCTACTGATGAAAACAAACCAGCAAAAGGGATTCCCTCAAATGAAAGACAATGATGAAGTCTCTTTGATGGCATATTCTGGTAAATATCCTTCACTAGAGTTACTTTCTCCATTATCATGTCCCCGCACATCTCCATAATGTTGGAGACCCCTATCAAAAATCAGGTTCTGTAGTTGAGACTTATTTGATCAAAGATACTAGTGAAGCCATAAAATAAAAGACATACCTCTTACAATCCTCTTAATTTCTCCAGTTTCCATGCTCACAACCCATAAAGTTTCAAAGCTGCAAAATCAGATTATTGATCATGCAAAGGTACCATACATATCTCATGCATTCAATGCTCTCCCAAGTCCAGACATTTTGCTGGGCAAACTTCTATTATATTTTCAGCCTGAACTCAAATAACAATCATTTCTTTATTTTATGACAAAATAAAAATATCGTAACCTATCATAAGAAGATAACCCAACTACCTAACTACTTTAACATTTAAAGAATGGTTGTACTTGCCTTTCTTTATATCTGGATATAGCTGATGGAATGGTATGTTTATTAGCAACAACTAACATATATGATAGAATGAAATCATAATTCCAGACTTTTACTTGTAAAGATGCATTATATACCTTTTTTTTTCTTAGGTATTATATCATGATGCTTAAGAACGAGCTAAACTATCAATCCTAGCCAACCTTCATTTAGAGTCTAAAGTCAAGGTTCACTTAAAGCAGTGGTTGAAGAACTAGTCTAGAACTGCTGGTGGGAAAAAGTATCCAAATAGGTCTACCTATACAAGTTCGAAGTCCTTAAAAGTAGTAGTTTATCCAAAGTTCGTCATACCGCAACATACTGCTCGGTATGGGCGGTACATATTGGTCCAACAGGGGACCGATACGGGCAGTACATCACTATGCCCCCATTTTGAAACCAACCATGCCACAGTAGGAAATTCTTTTGTCATCATTCAGCAAAAAAATATATTATACAGAAAATATATTCTATTTTGATATATATTACTATAAAAGTTATTTACATGATTCAAAAATTATTCCTTAAAAGAAAAAATAAAATGTGAAAAATATCAACATAAACATTAATAAGAATAATATAGAAATATTCAAATAACATAAAAAATTCAAAGACATAGAATAAGTTATTTCTAGAAACATCAAAAAATACATCCTGCGGGGTATAGAAAGTAAAATTTCCTGATGCAGATGAATGACAATTTGCATATGGTAAGTTTCTCCAAGCCTCAATCTCCTCCACGATCTCCTTTTCCTACTTGAGTGCCCATATGGTTAAGATAGGCCAACATTTTAAACTATTATGCCTATTTAAAATAGCATCTTCAAATAGACAAATCTTCCATATCATCTTCCGCACCAAATGAACTACAATATTTTAGAAACATGGTGATAACAGGATACAAAGGTTTTGTTGACAATTTTTAGTGAAACAATGTAAGTTGACAGAAGTTGCTACTAAATCTCACCATTGGCATAGAAATGAATATGCATACATGCATATAGACAAAGCTGCTCATGCTTAACCATGCCACAGTTTGCTTATGGTAGATACTTAGACCACCATTCTTGGCATACTTCCAGGTCTTTATAAGTGCTGGACTGCCACTGAAGATTATCAGATATGGGAAAATTCAGTGTTCTCTACAATGTGATACGATTATAAATAATTTCTATGCCTCAGGTCAATCAGAATACTGATGGAATGCCTCAACCAATAATTTTGCCACCTGCATGTTGAAACTATTGTTGTCATTTTATTTGGCTGAAATCTACAGATTTGTCCCTTTGATCAGGTTAGCAGATCAATTTAAGCCTTAATACATGCACCATGCACATGAGGACCATAAATGGTGTTGAACTTTTAAAAGTCTTGATTTGGCTGTTTAATGTAAAATAACTGAATGGTTTATTTTTACCTTGACCAAGTATTTTAATTCAGATTGGGTGTTATACAAGTCATCCACCATCCAAGAAGTTTGAAAAATAGCATGATCATGTAGATGATGCAATATTTAATTTCACACTTGTTTGATATCTACCAAAACCACAGGGCATGAAAATGGCTCCCCTCTAATTCAACAGTTAAACAAGAAATATAACTTTTGCAACAAGTGGAGCAATGCCTAACACATATACCAAAATTTTTTCTAAAATTGTTGAAATGGTAAATGATCATCCAAAACTGAAAATTTGGCACCATATTTATACAGTTTAAATTAAAAGAAATTATACTTATTCAGTTTAAATTAATTAGTAAAAGGCATATATCACCTGCGGTCTATCGTCAAGAGGTCATTATCCCTTGTCTTCATCAAATACCATGGAAATTTAATCAAGTCCACATCAAGCTCCCCAGGTTGTGAAACAACTTTAGTTTCCAGTCCAAGTTTATCTAGGATCCAGCTCCAAATACTGCTCCTTTTCCGAACACAAGCGGGGTAAATTGTCTCCAACACTCTCTTTTCCATGTCAGCTTTTCTAATGGCATGATTCTACCAATAAATTAATGTGTAACGATTAAAAAAAAGGAAGAACATATCACTAGTTGCATCTACTATGCCACTTGTATAACTCTTCATTAAAGGAAAAAAAGTGGATATATAATCAAACATTAATTCAAGTTCAGAAAAATCAGAGTAATAAAAAAAATTGAAGTAAAATGTGAAGACAGTTCAATATAATGTAGATCATAAATTCAAATCTATTATTTTAAAAATAAAGATAAAAAGGAACAAAACCAGCAACTAAAATGAGAATTCTTATGATGCATCACAACAAGGGTTGTAAACAAGTTGAACAAGAATGAAGAGAATCCTTGTTTGTAATTGGTCTAGACGATCATATAGTTGATCATGTTCATCTTAAGCTTGATTAAATTCACAGAATTTTGAACAGATTGAGCTTGAGTCAAACACAAGTTCAAATTTGAGCTGTTCATGAATGCAAGAACCATGAAAGCCTTATCCACAGCAAAGATGGATGGCAAAGAAAGTGGCCCTATCCACAAGATCCTCTCTCCTGATCTCTCTCAATGCACCTCCCATTGCTTCATCACCGCTTGTTGCCTCATCATTGCCTCGGGTCATCCACTGCCTTGCCGTCTGTCTGTCTGTCTCTGTCTCTCTCTCTCTCTCTCTCTCTCACACACACACACACCCATGTGCCCATGCATGCACACACACACATACATGTTTTGCCACCTCCTGGTGTCGCCCATCACCACTCGCCACCCATCGTGTGTTGTTGACAGGTACACTTCCTCCTTCCTTCCTCATCCTCCACTGCCTCCTCTTCTTCATTTCTTCGTCCTTCTTTCTCCGCTTCCTCTACTACGCCTTCATCTTCTCCCTTTTCTTCCTCTTCGAGTCACCGATATGTACCGTGTACTGACCGATACGTACCAATCCAATTTACAAGTCTAGTACTCGAAACGGCATTGCTTGGTTAAAATATTAATGTTTGCTCATATTTGTCATCAAATCCACAAGAAAAAGACAAAGCCAAGTATGCATATAATCTTCGTTCTATTTTTAAGCAAAACTTATTACAATAGAGGCAAACAAAAATTAAGGGTAGAAAAGAACAAAAGCAATTGCCTAAATGCATATCGCCACCCCATTTTGGATTATTAAAACATCTAAAGAAACTATACACATCATAAGAATCAGAAGCCATGATAAGAAAAGGAGAGAAAAGACCACCAAAGCAAAACTAGTCTGGATCTGCATCCCAGCATGATAAATCGTAGCATGAAGGTTACTAAAAGACAAGAATCCTGCCTACACTGTGAAACTGATAATTTAAGCTAAGAACAATTTGGTAGATGGCCTCCCACTAGTATAATTAATCAATTATAAGAATTAACACTATAACGCTTTGGATGCAACAATTGTGCATCATTTCTCGTTTTCCTGGCCAAGTTAAGATTCAATTTGGAAATTAATATATGTGAACATCAATCTTGAGACATGAGAAATATAAACGGTACATAATCAAGGATTGTGGTCATGTGGCATGGGAGAGTATGCCGATACATTTCTAGAAATAGTACATTGTGCGTTCCAGAAGGCCTCTGTGCCTAGTGGAACCAACCAAAAAATGACCTAGCAATGTGATGGCATAGCTGGGACCTTAATATGTGTCAATTCCTTGCTGGCAGCAATAACACACTTGAATAAAAACAATAATACTCCAATACCAAAATTGCAGAAACATAAGGCTGGTTAAGACTCTTGCAATAATCAAGATATTTGAAATTTTCAGCTGACTATCTCATCCAACTCAATGCTAAAGCAACTAACATTCCCAAATAGCTGCTAACAACATTTATCTGAAAGGTCCAATATATGGCAATGTACTGATGTAGTAATAAGCTAACCAAACCAGGCATGCAGTGGTAGTTGAAATTTACTTTAGAACTCTTCACAATGAGGTTTGTGTTACAAAGACATCAGGTATAAGGAAGAATTGAGAAGCGTTAATCACCATATTGTATGTCATACCTCAGAGTCCACAAAGAAAAGGCAATTTTCATCAGGATGATAGAAGGATCCAGCAGGCCGGAACAATTTGGCAGATTCAAACTCACCATCCTCGAAACCTGGGGAACAACCGATCTGCAAAATGAATGAAATCACTGTATATTGTATTATTTGAATCTTCAGATATACCAGAACGAATAGTTAACAGTATAAAACACCTGAGTTATTACTACCACCGTCAGAATAATAATATACTTGAGTTAGAACTACCATCATCAGAATAATAAAGGATAAGGAAACATTATGGCTTAGACATACCAATCTTGGCCAGATCGACAATGCGAGCTAGCTTAGATTAATGCACATCTAGGTTGGATCCACATGGATTTAGGCTGGATCCACAAATGAGCAAACTTGGCCGATGTAGACCAGAACCATGCTGATCAATATTAATTTTTTTCAGATTTAGGTAAGATCTGAGACAAAAGCATATGGAACTAGCTTACATTCAGATGGATCTTCATGAAATACATACATCCAGCATAAATTCAACACTGCATGATTGGAACATAAAATTTTAGGCTTCACTTAGCAAAAAAACCATTATTAAGAAAGAAAATTAAGACACATGATATTAAAATTCGAACTTGATTTGGAGAACAAGAAATATGCCCCATATCAAATTTGAGAAATTCTGTATTTAACACAAAATACAGAAAGCTGGCCCACCCTTTAGTGAATCCATAGTTTCAAGTTATCAGCTAAAATAAATGAATCACAAAGCCCAAGAACTATTTTTTTATCAATTTCCGTTTGATGAATCCAAATCCTTAGGCTTAAGCTTAGTGCCATATCATTTGACCAAACTTTAATCCGTAAGCCATGCAGCTCAAGATTTTCAAATTTAGCATTAAGTGCATTGTTTATCTAATCCATGATGCATTATATGAACTTCATGAATAGCATAATCATGCAAAGAGACAAGAAGATTTGTAAATAGTTACATTACGAGATAAGGATAACAGTGATTGAAAAAGGCGCTCGGGCGCTCGCCTAGGCGCTCGGGCGAGGCGAGGCGAGGCCCGAGCGCCTCGCTATTGTCCCAGGCGGTGCGCTTCAAACAGGCGCCGCCTGGGCGCTCGCCCGAGCCCAGGCGCTGGGCGCTTCGGGCGAGCGCCTGGGTAAATCAAGGTGACCGAACCAGAATTTTAGGTCTGGTTCGGTCCTGGTTCGGTTGTTAGTTGGTTCAATCGAACCAACTAAACCGATATAACCCCAACCCTAACCTGATGCCGCTGCCGCTGCCGATCCCGATCCCGATCTCGTTGCTCGTCGCTCCTGCTCCCGCTGCTCCTGCTCGTCGCTGTCGCTGCTCGCGCCTCCTGCGAGCCTTCCCGTTGCTCGCGCCTCCCTCGAGCCCTCCCGCTGCTCGCACCTCCCGCGAGCCCTCCCGTTGCTCGCGCCTCCCGCGAGCCCTCTCGCTGCTCGCGCCTCCTGCGAGCCCTCCCGCGAGCCTTCCCGCTGCTCGCGCCTCCCTCGAGCCCTCCCGCTGCTCACGCCTCTCGCTCCCTTTCCCTTTCCCGTTGCCGCTGCTGTTGCCGCCGCTCGCCGCTACTGCTGCCGCCACTCACCGCTGCTTCCTCGTTTCTCCATCGGGCTCAGTATACAGTATACTCTTAATATTAAGTTTATTTGAATTTTGAAATGATTAATTTTCTGTTAATAGATTAATAATATATTATTTTGATTTTAATGTTGTTAATTTTTATTTATTTGAAATTATTAATTATATTATATATTTTTATATTTTAGCGCCTCGCTTCGCTCGGGCGAGCGCCTAGCGCCTCGGGCGTTTGTGGACCTTGGCGCCTAGCGCTTTTTAAATCACTGAAGGATAAGCAACTGCATTTTTTTATTTAATCCATAATGCATTATTTTAAATTCAAGAATAGCATAACCATGTGAAGCAAACAGCAGAGCTGTAAATAGTTACATCAAGTCTTAAGGATAAGCAACTATCTCCCACAATAGCCGAATTCATTTGAACATTACTTTATTATGGTTTCTTTGTGCTCCAAAATAACAATGAAAATTCAAATGGCTTATGAACTTGATACCAAAAAATCTTTATAAATGCATCTAGCAATTGCATATCATTGAGTTCCACATCTTTGAGCGTCATCCCGTACACTCATGTTTGCACTTCCATCTGTGCCCAGCTATAACTTATCAACAACTTTCTCCAACAATAACTAAATTCATTTGCATAACAATCTCAAAACTTTAATGCTGATTTAACATCTTCTAGCTGCCAAAAACATGTTAAGGTGCCTTGATGGCCTCACATTCATCATGTTAGGATCTGATTCTTGTTTATACTAGACCTTGGTAAGGATGTCAAAACCTTAAGTGGGGAGATTGTAACACCCCATTTTAGTCTCACATCAGAAGTGAGAGGTCTTAGATTATAAGGACTCGATGAGAATAAAACTGTTAACTTAGACTTGACCATTTTGGATCAATGTTTTACCTCAACGAAGTTAACAGGTCAGTTATTCAATCATGTTAGATCACGACACCTAGCTACTCCTCAACCTATTTATTTCTATTTGAGCACTAGCTTCTCCTATCATGACCTCGAATTAGTTCAACTCAATAGTAAACTCAGTCAATTTGGTCTACTTGTACTAGTTGACCTGAATTAACCAAGTTTTATCCAATTTCTCTCTCTTAAAACCCAACCCGCATTTACACCCACCATGCACCCAATCTTCTAATGTGTGCCCCCCTTGATGTCGTCCCCGATAAATCTTCTCTTTGAGCAACAGCTAGCAATGCCAACAAATCCTCACTCTAAGCAACAACCAGCACCGCCAACAAATCCTCTATCCAAATAACAACCACCACCTCCTCTCACCTTAGGAGAGGTTTGGAAGTCTCATCCCCTCTTCTACCCCCTTGCTTTTCCAAGTTAACATAGCTAGGAATGGCCACCATCGCTCGTCACCCCTCCCTCCACCCGGTTCTCCACGACCATGAAACACCACCAATGTGCATCTCCGCCTCTCCCCTCCGTCGTCTGGCTTCTGCGTCCATTCTCTCCCCTTCCTTCGACCCTCTCTCTATGACCACAAACCATTGTTGTTGATTGGCATCTCTCCCCTCTTCTCTATGGCAACTAGAGACTCCTCTTGTGAGAGCAAAACCAAAAAGGATAGGCGGTTCTGTCATGTCGCATGGTTTTTCTTTTGAGTTATATTACTAGTTTTTTTTTTTCTGCAGCTTTTTGTCATTGTGTTGTACATCTTTTAACTAATTGTGTTGTTAGTCTTATCCTCCAGTATGTGCAAGAGATTAAACCTTGGTCACATTTATCTTGATCATGGTTGCTACATTAACTAATTTTCTGTGATATAATTATTTGGATAAGGTATTCCTCTTTCATCTCTGATGTTTGATACAAGTAAATTGATAAGTAAAAATGAGGTTTCAAGTTAAAGATGCTTTTACTAAATGATTTCATGTGCCTTAATTAGTTGATTTAGCTATACTACGTGCAGCTTCAAATCAATGAATACGCCACTCTGAGCAAAAGTAACATGACAATGGAAGTTTAGGCATCACTTGATCATTCAGTTTTCTATTCTTGTGAGCACTTCAAATTGCTTGCAGCAGCCAGCAGAACTACTTCTCTGCAGTTTGATACCTAAGCAGCTACCTTTTCTCTAGTGTGTTGCATGTGCAGCACTGCATGCAATTGCATCTCTAGGTTTCTAAATTCTATTTGTTAAAATATTACATTGGTGCCATTTTAATTTCTTATAATCGATTATGTGAAAACATTTACGGAATTTTATATAAATGGTTTTCAAAAGCTAATTTAGATTAGGTTGTAGGATCTTATGATGCTATGATGCAAGTTTATGGACCCTCAATAGTTCTTGATAGGAGAGCAAGTTTGATAATGTTGCTAGCAATAGTAGAAGATAACTAGTGATACAACAATAAGAAAAGCCAGTGGTGAAAATCAATGGTGATCACCAGCAGCATGTGATCTCCTAGGAAAGATTTTAAGGTTCTGCTTCAAAAGCCATATGACGATGGTTTCCTTGTAAAGATTTCAAAATTTTATTTAGGAAGATTTGTCAGTCATTAATTTCAATATGACTTTACTTTTGTTATCAATCTTGAAAAAAAAAAGATTTAAAATATATCTGTATATGTAGATGCAAATGGAAACCATATATTTGTAACTGACAGTAACTGTATTAGGATCATCATTAGCGGTGGTGAGTAAAGTGTGAGAGAAAGCATAAAGGTAAACATGCCTTTTTAGCACTCAAATCCATTTCAATAGTTGCAAAGAGAAATTATAATAAAATCATGCCACTAATTTCTAGAGTAATGATGGGTGCCAAAGTGCTACTTTGATACATACAGTATGTGCTTCACTTCCTCATAAAAGTAGATGGAAGATACTATCTGTCAGTGCAAACTAAATATGACCATGCTACCTTCTTGTTCTTCAGGCTGCAATCTTATTCCAGGTTGCAATCTCGTTTCCTTAAGAACATGGAATGTGGACTAACACAATCAATTAAGTGTGACACTTGAGAAATCATCCTGTGTCCTAAGAGGTTACGACAACTTTTCATGAGTGCTAGTTTCAAAGCAATTCTACCTCCCAAGGCTTCTGAGTTTGACGACTTTGCTGCATGTAGATCAGCCTATGGTCGTAATCATCTCCTTTTCTTTTTCTTTTTAGGATTCCTATTGTCCTTTTCTCTTTTGATCTTCCTTGTGTTTATCTTAATAAACATAGCAGTATTCCAACATTTGCCTCAAAAATCTCTAATATAGTATAACAAGCTAAAATTGAATATAGCATGTCTAAATATAATCAACAGGCAAGCAGATTAATTCTTACACAATCCAAAATCTTCCCCGCACCATCACTAATGATGATCCTATGATGGTTACTGTCAGATATAAATATGTGGTTTCCATCTTCATCTACAGACACAGATCCTGGAATGGTCAAAAATAGAAATGCTAGTAAATCCAGAAGATAGAAGACCTTATCAGTGATTTTATTCAAATAAAGATCATACCAAAAATAATGGCAACCAGTCAGCAAAAATTAAATAATCAAATATGACAACCTAAATCTGTCAAGACTGAAAACAGCAAGTTTGAAACAGTTTACAAGGTATGCCATCTACACTGTATTCTCCGATCATCGTAATTACAGAACACATACAATCCATTCAAGAAAAAAAGAACATACAAAATGTGTGATAGATTTACAATTTGCATTACTTAACACCAAGGTTCGCAATACCGTACCGTACCGGTGTTTCGAGGTTGGTTCGGTATGATACGATACCGTGTACCGAGCGGTACACCTAATTTAACGTGTAAAACCCTCCGAAAATACCGTGCACTGTAGCACCGTTACCGCCCGATATTACCCCGTATCGTCTGATACATGGGTTTTTAAACGTTCCGCCCGGTAGCGAGCGGTCCACGTACCGGTATGTCATCGGACCGGTACGTACCGCCCGTACCGAGCGGTACCATTCGAAATTGCATACCATGCTTAACACCATACAAACAAGTGAAAGAAGAAAATAGACAAAGAACATGTTGTCCGGTGATCTAGATTCCATGACTCGAAGCTGCAGGCAGTGATGGGAAGATTCAGCGGACACACCATCAAAGAAAAAAAGATCCACCTCATGAGCTCTAATTTTGAGGCTCCCCTCATATAAGGCTCACAAACTAGCCTCATGAGCTTTCTCAAAAAGTCCAATGTTTAAAATCTATGGCTCTATGATGTTGGATTGTCTATGTTACCAATTGAGACATTAATATGATGAAAGAAATCAAAGTATATTTGATTTTCGAAGAAGTAAAAATATTTATTCAATTGAAGAAATTCAAAATAAAACAGAAGTGTCTGTTTGGTTGCAAGGAAAAAGATGGAAAATGATTATCCACTAAAACTCTACACAAAACATAGGTACAAATTCATAGAAGACAAAAGGAGTTGATTCCCTTTCATTTTTCAGCTGTTTGAATTATATGAAAAAGTTACATAATTTTTTAGAGATATATGTTCAAAGTTAACAAAAAAATGAGGATTTAATTTATTCTTTTTTTCATTTTCCACAGAAAATTTTGAAGATGAAGAGGTAACATTCATAAAAATGTGCAAAATAGTTTTCCAGATTATACAGATTTCTTACTATATAAACATATAAAAATTCAATTTCCATGGGATCAACATACTTTAAAGAAATTTTTGTTAATGAAAAGGAGAAACAGATTGAAAATTTTGGCTCTGACATAACCCTGTCTCTTTATTATAACTTTTCTACAGTTACAGTTATTTAGTTTGTGTTAATTTACTCCTCTTAGTCACCACCTTTCATTATAACAATTAACAACACAACATCTTAACCTTTAAGTTAATGCAAAAACAACATTTTCTTAATACTCATATCTAATTTCTTAATATTCAAATACTGCTATCTCAATCAACAATAGAGATTAATAGTAGCTGTAGAAAACTAAAATGCAATCCTTGAAGGCTCAAACTTCAGTCTAATCTCTTTCTTAGGCATCCAATGGGCTGTTTCCATGCTAGACACTAACTTGGTTCAATGCAAAAACAAAAAGGATATTATAGGCGATTTATGCATATTGGCATGTATAACAGTTCATTCATGGAATGACAGATTCATATCTATCAATAATGACTGGCATACGGCAAAGTTGGATGCAGAAAACTCTTCCGCAAGTGTCTATATTGCTCTCAATAGCAACATTGTTTACATTGCTTGTTAAGTATGGATGTCAATCCACTACTCCTTGCGTCAACTATATTACACACTTGCCTATCAATCATGCAATCTTGATTACACATTCCTATTCTTATTAATATTATTTTCATATTTTGATATGAACTAATAAGCATCCCCCTATGTAGTCACAAACTCACAATGCACATAAGCCATATGATACAAGAACATCAACTTGTTGCAGTTGATTTTTGAAGTGTTGATTGTTAGAGCTAGCAAACTCTATATGAGAATAACTTTTATGTTAGATTCTGAATCCAATAGGCTTGCTCAAGAATGTGTCCGTTCATATACATTATCTAATAATTGAACTTATTGTTAAGAAAGAATCCTCTTTATTAACTTGTTATGTTAGATTCTACATATAATAGGTTTGCACAAGTATGTCTCTGTTTATGATTATCTAATAAATGAACTCATAAAAATTAAAAAGATACTACTTCATTATTCAACCTTATGTCACATCGTGCATAGTTATTTACCTTCTTCTTGACTACAAAAAGCAATTATTAGCGTATTAGTACCTTCATAAACATAAAAATATATCCATATAAATATAGTATAACTAGAATATATAAAAGCAGTACAGTCGAAAAAACCATTTACCAAGATCATAGTAACAGACCAAAAGCTGTGATGTTATGCTCTTAAGTATCAACATGAGACAACCATTAGTTATTTAAAAAGGATAAGTGAACCAAGAAGAAACATTGGTTATGGACATTATTGATTCCTTATAAAGAAGCAAAATCAGAAAGCCAACATAATGAGCTAGTAACATATATGGAAAAAAAATCATAAGGATTACAAAGAAACAGGAAAACATGTACCTGGATAACAGAGAATTAAGTTCCTAAGAGAATTAAAATAAGGTTCCTTTACAATCTCCATATATCTTGTTTTATCATCGGTATTCTGCATAGCAAGAGCAGTTTCTTTCTTAAATGGGCTGCATTCCTCGATGGCTGCATGTAATCATAAATTGGAGTTAGTATGGGAAATTATGTGTACCCCCAAACAAATATTCGATACTAGTGATGCTAGGTTGCATGGATCATGGAAGATGATTTCAAAATTTACATAAAGATGAGAAAGAAATGATTGAGAACAGTAAAGCAAGAGATCAGTAGACTTATGGAGTAGTAAAACCTAGCTCCTTACCACAATACAGGCAATCAAATTCCAACTATAGATTCAAGTAAGGTATTATTAAGAAGGATAGCTCCATATGACACAACAATAAATGCAAAACTAAAAAAACTAACAATATCAAAATGTAGAAGGCACAAAACTAAAATGCTCCTGTAAGTTCCAACATATGAGTGAAAGGAACCGCACGATCAATGTTTCATGTACCTGATGGTATGGTAAGTACTGAGTCTATTGACCAGTGCTTACTGGTCCAACAAAGGGCCGGTATCAGATCATATGATACAGTATCAGTCAGTAGTATTTTTTTATTATTTTTTTATTGGTACTGGATTGCACAACCAGTATATCATGTAGTACACTTGTACCATACCACTAAGTTCATCAAAAATGATACATGATCAAAATAGCATTGTGAAGGTTTTTGTAAACACTGATCAAAAGAGTATTAGGTGAAGTCTGGTGTATATCCTATTACCAATACGGAAATGGTTATAGAATACTATTTGACAAAGTACACTCATGACCAAACCTACCAGGCAGTAAAAATCAGGTTTGTGTCGAGCTAAATTCTAGAATGAAAAGTTCCTGGAGGACCAGAGGTTATACATGATTTATATATTTCAAGGAAAGCCATATAGAATGACCTTAAAGGTAAACTATATGGATCAATGTCAAACAAGTTGGTCTCAATCAGGGAAATTTGCCCTCATGGCAAGTTACAATAGCTTTGCATGAACAAACTTTATCAAGATGTCAGATTTTCATGCAAGTCAGCTGGCAGATTCCAAGCAAGAATCAGCTGGATCGGCTTGAATGTCTAATTTTTTAAAGATCAGGGAATTTCAGCCAACTCTAGCCAATTCCTGGCTGTGTCTGAAAAATTAGCTACTATCATATGATACTTTTGCAGACCTGATATCAGTATGACAACAGGTTGCACTAGAAGTTTAAATTCAAGAGCTGCTCTAAGCACTAAACAAATGTTAAATGACATGATTGCATAATCACAGGGATATCAGGGAATAGGTACATTTGAGCATACTGTTACTGAACAGTATACAGTTAAAATCTAACCTAAATGCAAAAATAAAAGGATGAAAGTTTTACCTTTAGCAATCACTCTGTGATCTATGTCCAGATTAAAATGAACAACATGATCAGTAGAACCTTTGCATAGCAAGAATCCCACATGGTCCGTTATCTGAATAAATCCAAGGCAGTAAAATTATATTAAGTAGCAAACGAGCAAGAGATGGAAAATCAGGAAGTTCACATCAGAAGGCACATCAGGTTACTGATTGCAGATTAAAAGGAAAAAAAATGAAAAGTATCAGATAGTTTTAAGTGTAAAACCATTTATGTGCTGCAGTCTCAAGTTTCAACCAACCTGAACAGTATATAAGATCAATTCTTGGTACAAGCTAAATGAAAATTTTACTCCAATTCTGTTCAATTAATAAATATACATTACTCGCCATTATAATTCTTAAGTGGTAAATTGATATCTTGGTTGCAATCTCCTTTTTTCAAAAATTAATTTCCATTCATTAAATTTAATTGCCTACAGGCCCTCGCACATGCACTAGCCACTAAGACATCTCAATTGAGAAGTCGTAATCTTTCTAGATGTATAAAGATTCTTCCAACAGCACAAAAAAGAGACATGAAATATGCAAAATATTTTGAGATTCAACATGTGAAAAAGTGATGTCACTCGATTGGGTGCTCGGGCCTCGCACATGCACTAGCCACTAAGACATCTCAATTGAGAAGTCGTAATCTTTCTAGATGTATAAAGATTCTTCCAATAGCACAAAAAAGAGACATGAAATATGCAAAATATTTTGAGATTCAACATGTGAACAAGTGATGTCACTCGACATGCAAGCGAGGCGAGGCCCAAGCACCCAATTAGTGGGCTAGGCGAGCGAGTTCAACCAGGCGCGGCCTAGGCACTCGCTTGGGCCCAAACGCTGGAGCAGGCTAGGTGCCCAACGTTGGGTGGGTGCCTCGCTCGCCTGATTCAGGCGCCCACTTGATTCAACTCAGGCTAGGTCAAGCCTAAGTCTCCCCAATTTGGCCTTTAGTTCGATTGAACCAAATGTCTCACCCTCAAACATAACATATCCCACCTCCCCCTCCCCCCCCACGTTGTGCCCTAAACGTAAAACTCTCTCTCCCCAGTGACTTCAGCATAGCCTCAATGCACAACAACTAACTTCATCTCCATTGGTGAACATAGGCAACTAAAACAACATCTTCCTCTGATAAGTTCTTATCGTTGCAGCGTTTTCCTAGGCGAACAGCTTCCTGTTTATCAGCGAACGATGACAGCTTCTTCCCCTCTTGATATCTCTCTCTCTCTCTCTCCTCTTCTTCCTCCTTCGTCATTGTACACTCCCTTCTCCCTCCTCCCTCGTTCACCATACCCCCCTCGTTGCAGCCTCTTGCCTCATCATAGCTCCCCCCTGCCCCAACATCATCATCCCTCTCCCTTCTCCTTGTCACAGCCCATGCCCTCCTCCCACCCCCCGGCCCGCATATAAAGTGAGACAATTATTGGGTCAAAGTAACTGGTCTTTTTCGAAAAAAAAATCAAGAAAGTGGAAGACTAGAAGCATTACATTTTGCATGCAGAGGAACTTCCTTATTTTATATGCAATCAAGATCTTCAGTTGAACTATGTCAGACATTTCCCATTACAGTCTTTTAAGCATCTCTTTTCTCCAAGGCTTACATTGTATCACATAATACATCAATCACATCTCTCTGCACTACTCATTTTCTGCCAGCATACACAAAAACAAAATAAAAGAAGCTCATGCTTTACCTTCATAAAATCCTTCTTTAATACCAAGATAGGAAAGGTGACATACTCCTCCATAATGGCTTGAGTGATCCATGCATGATTAGAAGCTAAATCAATTGAACCACAACATAAAGCAAGAACATTAAGTTCTGGATACCTACAATGAGAAACTTATTGTCAGTGACCACCTTACTTTTGATGAAAGCTCTACAATTATGAGAATAAGCTGAAATACAACTACCTCTGATGTAGCAATTTTACCCTATGAAACATAGTAACACGTTCATTGTAACCAACAATGTCTGTGTCCTTGGTAATTGAAAACACAAGCACTAAAAATATTCCATCCTGATTGTACTTTGTATTGCCACCATTGTCATTCAACCAATAATGATTTGGTCCTGCAAATTGGTAAATACATATTATATGTTCATTTGGCTACAAAGGACAATACCTAAAACCAAAAGAATCAGTGTGATCTTCATCCAATCATCCAAATTTGATCACATCAGGAAATTAACAATTGGCAGAATTCACCAAGTTGTGACAATTTTATATGATCTTGGCTAATTATGTAATGAAAAAACAACAAAAAATGTTCGCATATTTAGCCTATTAACTCGTTGATTTGCAACCAACTCTCATGTCATGCACAAGATGAGGTATCATATTACTACTCTAAAAAGAAGAAAACTGTCACCCCAAAACAACACTACCTGTCTTATTATTCTTTGATCCATCAGCTACAAAAGACCATATCAATTTAGCTCCAAAACAAAAAAAAAAATATTTTCATTCGAATTTAACAGTTCAGAATGACTCAACATCATAAATCATTCAACATTACAATTTATGGAGGAATGTTAAAAAGAACATATTTACCAATTGATGCCAAATAAAGACAATGAGTGAGTCAAACACAATGAAGTTTAAATTTGAAAACAAATATGTAATTAAATTCAAATGATAAGAAATTTTAGTAAAATTTTAAGCTTTACTATGAAATCATCTGGTAATCCTGAGCACTCGTGCAAAAGACTCCCCATGAAGACAACACCTATCAGTTATTTATCCTTGCAAAACCTATAATAGTTCCTAGTTCTAAGGATGAAGAAGTTATCCCATGGGCTCCTTTGTAGGTAACTTATTAGCACACTTTAGTTCATAACTTATTAGCCAACTACATCAGGAATAAAATGACAGATGGCTGTGATCCCCTGAACTCAATCAGACAACACAATAAATTTTACCTTTTGTATGTTGTGAACATTTAATTTATATTGTTTGGACTTTGGAGAAGCACTTCTTGTGAGTTGGCTTACTTTATAACCCAGATTCTAATTAAAAGGTATCTCCATGCGGTTGTGCATTTGTTCCAGTTATATATAATATGGATATTTTTAAAGAGTATTTCTGCAGACTGATAATTTAGATTCAACTTCCAAACTGGGAGACAAAATTTAAAACCTGAACCAGCAAGATGAAATTAGCTAACTCTGAAGTTTCCAGCAAGAACCAATCGGCCAAAAACTGGAATAACTAATTTAATGCAGTAGCATTTATTTTCACTAGCTTCCTTTGCCTTACCGGAGAGTAGGACAACAAAATGCTACTAGATACAACCTAGAAGGCCAGTGATACTAACCTTAAGGTACTCTTAAAAGCAAGGTTCATAATTTCGTGTACCGAAGCTGTGACAGTCAAGGATTAGACCGGTATGGTACCGGTGTAATGAGTACTAGTACGCCAGTAAGTACTAAGTTTTGATTTTTGAAAAGGCCTACAAGAGTTGAAACAACAAAAAAATAAAAAATTGCTCGGTGCTCAGCAACAATCCTGAATCAAGTGTATCAAGTGATACAATGTAAACCAGTACCAGCATACTGCCTGGTTTACATTGATTCATATATTGGCGAATTGTTAGACCTGTAAATATCTGTTGTAACGTATTTTATTGAATGTTATTGCAAACCTTGTTTTTACATAGTTTGTTTGATTTAATGTTCTCTAGTCACTTCATACTTTTACACAAGGTTTGCAATATTGTTTTCGATGGGTACTGGTGGTATTTACCACTCCGACAAGTTACAACTACACAAACCAGTGTAAGCTGATGATACTCAGGACAAGGCTCGTATGCTGCAGCACAAGCCCTGTACATAGTACAAGCCATGTGCATGGTCGGTAGCACCCAGTGAGGTGGCACTTTTTTTTATTTTTTCAGCCTTTTTAAGCATTTTTTGAAACTTACTATGTACCAGCATACCAAAACTCGATATGCCGATACGGATGAATACAGTATCAGCCCAAGAAACACAAACTTGAAAAAGGTGGAGAATATCAAAAGGTGGTGCCGACCATGTAAGAAGTCAAAAGAATATCAAAAGGTGGAGAATATGAGATTACCTTCAAGCTTATGAAAAGCAGACTTGACAAAGCTCAATATATCTGTTGGTGAAAATGAACCATCATGTGTTTCAGACGCAATCGAGCACCTGAGAGGCAACTACTAAATTTGATTAGAAATGCATTTTACACCAAAAAAAAATTAAATGCACAGATGATGCAGATGGGAAGTCCTACCTACGGTAACTTGAAATGGGCAAAATAAATCCAATAACTAATTCATTCCTGAACTGTCAAAATCCTAGTAAAATAAGTCGCACAAATTGTTTAGAAAAACCACTCTGTTGAAGCTTGATGGGAACCATGCAGATGAAAGTCATCTTGGATGATCAAGTAAATACTTGCATGTGATGAGAAATAGAACAATAACAAAACAAGCAATAATGTCCCAATTTATTGTCTATGTGGATATTCCGGAATTGCTAGTCAAAGAAAAGCAGTCAAACCATTTTTTATGGCTTCTAATAATGTCTTTGTAAATACTCTTCTATCTTCCTAATTATATTTAATTCAGTGTGTGTATATAGGTCTTCTTCAGAAATGCGCGTATCTTCTAAAATGATTTTCCTTCATTTTATGTTTGGTCAGAGCTAAACCATCTAGGCTAAACCATTTGTAGGCTAATCAAATCGTTAACCATATATGTTAAACAACAGTTTTTTTTGTTATATCATTGTCCACATTCTACAAGGCTAGACCAAAAATAATATGACACTTATGACACAACAACAAAGAAGTCTGATTGTTGTTGGTCAAGAGGTTACAAGTGAGGATAAAATATTAAACCTAAATTCACTACTTAAATATGCAAAACACTTCTCCTAAAGCTTTCAGCAGTACCTTCCTTTATGTGCAGTCCTAGTCAAACATGCCAAGATAAAAATTTAGTGTGATTGAACAAATTTGACAGAAATATATTCAGTTAAACATACAAAACAAATCTTTAAGTGACTTCACCACATGCAGATTAGACAAATGGATTTACAATCAATTCAAAGATAATCAACTATCTCACAACTTTAGAAATAAGAAAAACCATAAATAATTCACAAGTAAAAAGAGAAGGCTGGATTGTCTCTCTAAAGCCCAGGCTCAATTTTGGAGCTAATTTAGACTTTTCTTGATCTTGTTGCATTTCCAGTCAGATGAGAACTAATGTAGACACCAATTTGTTTATGAATCCTTTAGGTGCATTATTTTCCTTATCGTGTTTTTGTTCAAACTCAATCAACTTGCTTCTGTGGCTTCGTTTACCAGAATAAGACCAACTTTTTATCTGCCAATATCATCCTCTGCAAAGCCTATATACTTCACCAGTTCACCTTGCCTGTCACCAAGATATAAAGCACAAACAAGTTTCCATCCCAAAATTTCAGCTGACAGTATGATGTTATGTGCTTTCTACAACCATCATCGAAAACAAAAAACATTTGTCCACAGTAAGATATTCATGGCATATAATGTGCTTCTAAGTAGCAAGCTAACACTTAAAAATCAAAGCTTCGTATTCAAGTACATAATGGAAAAAATCTAGTCTTGTCTGGGGAGAGTGCCATTGATCCCTTTAAACTTGATTGTTTTCAAGTATTTAAACAAAATCGACTGTTATCTGACAGAATGCAGGTCAAAGCTATGCAGGAAGGTAAACATTGATACAAAGGAAAAGTAATTTATAGGCAGCAGATCAAATTACCTGGGAACATAATCAACCTTTATACAATGTGTATCTGTTGTTTTTGACAAGTGATGTAACAAAGAGGTCACTAAAAAGCCTCTCCCCAGTGTTGATTCTGATTAGAGGAAAAGAAGAGAGAAGGGAAACAAGTTGTTATTCTTGATAAGGAGCAAAAAATATAGACAAGTCAAATATGACTGTGAAAACTCATCAATGTAATGATGAAGCAACTTAGAAAGGAGGCATTTAAGCCTCCTTAGAATAAATGATTGGCTATATGAGTTTCAAATGATTAGCATTCAAAATGAACAATTTTTTCCTACAAAATCAGTGTTGATGAATTTCAAATTCCAATTGTCCAAAATATTCTCCTACTTATTCAAACAATAAAGATTAAAGTACACATTCCAGTTGTCCATAAACTTTCTTTAAGCTGAAAAGCAAAACTAGTAAAGAAATTGCCTTCTAGTTGATTTTATGAAAGTGTTGGATGGTGCATTTTAACTTTTCATAAATAGTCAAGATTTATAAGAAAATTGACTTGCACCACAGGCGAATGCAATCCATACAGAAGGTCATTCATGCAGCTTCTTGTTTTGTTGGGTATAAATGCTAAAGAGAAATACCCATAAAGACCTCGTCAAGAACTTGGATAAGATGACTATTCAACATGTTGTCTCCTACCATTTGAAATTGAAACTTAGTAACAGGAACTGATCCATATGGTGCTCCTCCAGTTATTTGCTTCATCATCAACTGATTATGCACAAAAAGCAAAACATGCAGTGACATTGAAAATATAGAGACAATGTATTAGCCAGAAATTTACCTTTGTGTTTTGTCATATACATTCCTTTGGCTAGTTTGGGCAAAAATCTTCTACAATGGTACATGGTACAGAAGTTCGGCCAAAAATCCAGATCTGCAACTCAAAAGATGAATGTTTTCATGTCAACAGGGATGGTCAAGACTGGATGGTGAGCAACCACAAAACCCTGAAAATGTCACAAGAAACAAACAAAATAAAACCAAGATAAGGTTGCATAATAAGGTTTCTTAGTAAAAGCATATTGCTGTATCTAATAATCTGGACCAATAACTTAGCCTTGATGTTGTTGTCCAAAATATAAACAGATATGAAAAAAATAAAAAAAATTATTCAAATGTGCATAAGTCAATTTGTTCATCAAGAAAGAAGGCCATTAAAGATGGCCTAGAAGTCATTTGCGAGAAAATTTAAACTCTTACTAAAAAGCAAGCTATCTTGATCCAAGAAATAGCAAGAAGAAAGAAGAAGATGATGGAAGAAGAAGAAGAAGAAGAAGAAAGAAGAAGGAAGAAGAAGAAAAAGAATAGCTCACTCAAAAGTTGAGACTTACGGCTTTATTATTGTATTCAAAAGTAAATAAATTAATTTGTTTATTAGAAAATAACACCATTAAAAATGGCCTAAAAGTCATTTGCGAGAAAATTTAAAATCTTAATAGAAAGCTCTTTGATGATAAAGAAGAAGGAAAGAGGAGACGGTGGAGCAGCAGGAGGAGGAGGAAGTGAAGGCGGTGGAGGAAGAGAAGAGAATGAGAAAATATACCGAAGCGGGTAGGGGCGTGGGTGACAACGAGCACAATGAAGAGGATGTGCACCACTGTGGCCATTAAAGATGGCCTAGAAGTCATTTGCAAGAAAATTGGAACTCTTAATAAAAAGCAAGCTTTCTTGATCCAATAAATTCAATTTTGGCTACCGGGAAGAGGAGGAGAAGAAGATGTATTGGAGTCGGCGGTAGGTGGTGAAGGTGCGGGCAACGATAGGCACTTGGGCAACGACTGGCACGATAAAGAGGAGACGCTCCTCACGAGTCCTACCACATCACATTAAAAAGGTAAAAAAAACAGAGCTTTCTTATCTAGGGCCGCTTTTTACTAATGATAACCCCCTTATATTGGCAACCACTTAAAAATTTAATAAAAATAATATTTTACTATTTACAACCTCACTAATTTTAATTTTATCCCTTTTTTTCTTTATTTTCTTCCCAACCCCTGTTGTTAACTGCACACCCTACCGTTGTCAACGCTCCCTACGCCCTGCACTTCGCCAACACTCCCCCCTCTAACGACCTGTCACATACAAATTTGTAAATAGGGTGTTCGATGTAATGTTTATGTATGTTCGTGTCTTTCAATTTTATTCATACTTTGCACAGCATGTAGAGGGGCTTGCAATAAGCTCAACAGCCTCATTTTGATTGGCTTTTGTGGTCGTTTTAGTCTTATAAACACAAGTCGTGTGTAGTCATTTCGCAGAGACAAAATTGCATAAAAACAAACCATCCAGGCAACCATTTTGAGGGTTTTCTAACTTCGTAAAGTGGTGCAGAGTGTCAGCTAGCACAGCACCCAAAAGCTACTTGGGTAGCACATGGTTTGATGGGCCTTTGTGATAGTGTTTAGGGTTGGTTCATTATCTTGTTTCACAGCAGTGTCATGTGGGTACTTATGAAAACTTTTGACTATGGTGAACCACCTTGGATCTCTTGTCGCACGATCGTTCAAAGCTTACGAAGTTTATGATTGTAATTTGTATTATCTATTAAGTATTTGCTGAAATATCTACTTGTGGGATCCCAAATTAAATACTTCCTCTAATTCATCTTCTCTTTTGTAAGTCCTTAAGGGATCAATAAGAGGTTTTACGGATATTGACCCTTTGCAGATGAAGATGCAAGGGTGCCACACGACCATTCCCCCCCTCCCCCTCCTACAATCGCCGCCCCAAGCTTCGCCGGTGAAGAACCCCCCACACTCCCTGTTGCCCTACGCTCGGTCGATGTTCCCCCTCCCACACTACCTGCAGCCCCACGATTTGCCGATGCTCCCCCCTCCCACACTCCCTGCCGCCCCACGCTTTGCCGACGCTCCCCTCTCACACACTGCCTGCCGCCCCACACTTCACCAATGGTCCCCCCTCCATCACCACCAAACTCTGCTGGCTGCGAAGGACGAGAAAAAGAAGTAAAAAAAAAATAAAAAAGGAGAGGAAAAAAGAGGTTGTATGTAAGGAATGGGAAGACTTTATTGGCGTTAAGTGATAAATTAAGGGCATATACATCCATTTACAAAGGGATATCTTAAGAATATTTAATTTTTTTAACACGGGATTGTAAACAGCAAAAAGAAATTCAATTTAAGAAAGAATAAGAAATGAACCGGACTGGACCACTCGGATTTAAGAAAGAATAAGAAACAGAAGAAAGAAGAAAAAGAAATAGAAGAAAAGAAAATTTAAGCTCGTAAAAAGCAAGCGTTCTTGGTCGAAGAAATTCAATTTCGGTTACCCGACTGGAGGGGACGAAGAGGACGACGAGGAAGCGGAGGCGATGGAGGAAGAGGAGAAGGAGGAGAGAGGAGGAGGAAGAGAAGGCGGAGGAGAAGTACCAGAGCAGGCAAAGGGCAGCGGCGGATGGAGGACGCGCGGGGGGCGGCGACGGGCAGAGGGAGAGGAGACGCGCCTCGCGAGTCGTCCTCAAGTAAGAAAGGTAAACCACAGGGTTTAAGGCATTAAGCAACGAACCAGACCGGGCCACCCGGATTTCTCGCTCTGCATCGTAGTCGGTGGTCGGACCAGGACATACCGCCGAACCGGAAGAAATTAAAAACCTTTGAATCACGATAAAAATAATAATAATCCTCAAACACCAAAACCAAAAACCAGTTGGATCAGTATAACGAAGATTAATGCAGGCATAAAACCCTAGAGGATTGAACATTAGGTTCCACGTCAAATACCACCGTTAATTTTCCTTCTTCTCTTTGCAAACATGAAACTGAGATTCCTCAATCTCTGGAAGCATCAATTCCACGAAAAAGTGAGAAAAAAAGTCAATTTTTACCCGAAAAGAAGGAGTCGCACTAGGAATCGGACAACGAAACAAAATAAAAGAAGCAGATTAGGCTCCGGTGGACGGGGGAGACCTTAAGCAATGGGCGTCGCAAGAGAGCAGGTTCTTCTAAGATTGCGACTGAAACGAAGGCGCCGCTACCAGTCGCCGGTGGGAGAGGTGGAGCCGCGTGCTGCCTTGGGATCTTTCGAGGGGTTTGCGGTTCCCTGGAAACAATTAGGGTTTTATTTCAGAAGCTTCAAAAACAGCCGTGATTGGAAGCTGATACCCAGGCCGGAAACATTCATCACCTTATCGAACCCCAACGAAGTCATGAGAGAAAGCCCGGCCTGTCATGGGAACAGGCCTTACATGAAACGACCCTGATGTGTGGCTGAAAGTGACATTTAGACGAACATCTAGTGGGCACACTCAATTTTCCTGATAGAATGATAGGAACTACTAAAACCAAAAGACAAAGTCTTGCTTCTCTTTTCTCCTGTTTTTTTTGGACTTGTCTTCTTGCTTGATTCTACTGGCTCATGGAGTGGGAATTGCACTCTGTGGATGTAGTTGCCTTGTGGTGGCCATGGCTGTGAGTTCAACAAATGCAGAATGGGTGGATCTGAGGATGCATTATGGAATTCACAACGGGTGGAATGGAAGGCACCCATAAATGTTCAGCGACCCAATTCACAATAAGTGGAGTAGCTGACACACATCACTGTTTAGCTATCCCTTTGTCTGTAAGCCACGCAAATCATCATTGTGTTTGATAACAGATGAATGTACCGATTGGCACAGTCGATGAGTTGTAGACTTATACTAGTACAGCTTTTATGAGTCCACTACACGTTATTTAATGGAAACCTGCGTGGATGGACACCTACACGAATCTGAATGCAACATCTGTTAGGTATTATTTCTTTTTCATATATGCTATAGAACGCTGGTTTTAAATTCTTTTCCCACAAAAGAAAAAGGAACTAAAAGGGTCGTCACGGGGAAGAAGAAACCAGCAGGCACGCGGCGGGGGGGGGGGAAGAGGTGCGCAAAATCGTCAATTGAACCGGGCGAAGTCGGCCAGCTTCCTCGACCGGCTGGGGTCGAGCCCGCGCGGAGCGCCTGCTGCCGTGGCGCGCCGGTGGCGGCGGACGGAGCTCGCCGGGCCCCACAGCTCGCTGGAGACGGCAGCCGCTTCCACCACGTGGCTGTGCCTCCCGCCTGGGCCCACCCTCATCAGCGGGCTCAGGCAGACCGCGAAACTCGATACGCCGCCGAGGCCGCGTGGGTGGTGGTGGCGGCTGCGGGTGCTAGCGGAGATCCGCCGCAGGGGCGTCGGAGTCGGACGCCGCCTCCCGTTCGAAGACTCGCTCGAGTATCCGATCTCGTCCACCTCCTCTTCCTCCATGGCCGGCGACATTCCCCGCCCCACCACCCGGCACGACCTCCTCGTCTGTTCCGGAAGCGCCTCCCCTTGGGCCGCCGAGGAGACCTGAGGTTGCTTCTTCTTCCGGCGGATGCCGGGAACAAGCGCCGAGAACCATGATCTCGATCCAGAACCCTCGCAATACCCCCAGTCCACCTCCACCTTCTCCGGTCTGTGATGACCGAACAGGGCTTTGAGGACGGAGAACCGCCCGTAGCTCCGGCTCCGACCACCATCGACCTCGCCGCCGAAGGTAGGGCCGAGCTGGGGAGTGCTGAAGAAACGGTGGTCGCAGTGGTGGGAGGCGCTGGATCCGGCGGATCGGCGGGGAGGCAAGTAAGGCGACACGGACCGGGGGAAGGCGACGGGGGGTGCCGGAGGGGCCGGTGGCGAATCGAACCTCCGGCGGTGGTTGTTGTAGTGGTAGTCACGTGGGGAGAGCCCGTCCTGGGCGGCGACGAGGGCGAGGAGGCGCTCACGGAGGCAGGAGGCGCAGACACCGGCGCCCAGCTCGTACGGGTGCTTCTTGCACTTCATCGCCGCCGCCCTGCGGCCATCGACGGTTCAGCACAGGAATCGAGGATAAAACGAGCACAAAGGTTCGGTTCTCCCTCGATTCCCCCAACACCAGATCGAGATCGAGGCGGGGCGGAGCTCTTCTCCTCTTCGTCGTTTCCTCCAGGCTCGATCTATTAAATAGGGCATATTTTATTCTCGAAACAATAACTAGTAGGAAAAAGCCCGCGGGAACTGATCGAGTCGCCCGAAAAATTTTCATGGGTGACGTGCCATCCGACCCGATCATCCGGACGCAGCTCCACCGGGCCCCACCTCTCGAGCACGGGGCCCATTAACGCTACCAACAAGAAGAAGGTAGGGCACGCCGTGACCAAACTTGGGTACAGGTAGCTAGCTCTACCTTTTCTCCAAATATTCTTCGCTTTGATTTTTATTGCGTAAAAGAATCATAAAAATTACGAAATTAAAAATTAATCGCCATTAAATTTATATTTATCAACAATTTTATTAAAAATAATCTTTTCATGGATACATTATAAAACATGTGAGTTTGGGTCAGTGTAAGGGATCTGAATCAGTCAACGAGTGGGACCCTCGTCCAATTAATTGAGTCACACTCACGGATTGATGGTTGAGCTGTCGAAAGACATACCCCACTTTACCAAACCCTAGTCCTTATACGTTACTTAATCAAGTCCATATAATAAATTCCATCGTATAAATAAATAATTATTTGATTTAATTTCATCATATTTACTTTTTTTATGTATAAGATCCTTCAAAAACATATAATTTATTTACACCATCAACAAAATACCACATGGACCGTTGTGGTCTTGCATCGATATCATTAAATCTAGTCAACATTTGGTCCCATCACTGAGTTTGATGGGTCCAAAAATTGTATACGTGTCAAAATCGTAGTAGTGGAATCATGGTAGTATTAGTCAACTACTTAAAACTATTAGTCGCAATGTATATTAATGCTGTTTCAACCATGTCGATGATCTCCTCTTACCATTTTCAAATCCATCACATCAAGTCAAACTCATCTAGATGAATTAGTTCATCATCAAATTCTATTACCTAAGGGCTAATTTAGTCCCACGTCAATTGAAGAGTGGGGGAACCAATGACTCATAAGGCAGTCATACCTTCCTCATTCTCAAAGATATTTTTTTGAAGTTTTGTGACTCAAAAGGACAAACTCATGCGGGTTCGATCATCATCATCCAAAACGGATAATCCCTCGTACTCCCGAGTGGACAAGACTAAGTGGTCCCCTATCAAGTATTATAATGATAAAATCAAATATATTTAAAACATTTATGAGAATTTTTTATTGGCAGACTTATTCCAAAGAAGCATCCAATCGAGGGAGTCATATGGGGAAAAAAAGCTTTCCATCCTCAGCCTGACAAACCTGAATCTATTGATGCACTAAATACGGTCAATTGCGACGGACATAAATCCCTTTCGTTTGGGGTTGCATTGCGTGTGGTTGCAGTCATTCGATCGCAACCACAGAAATCAAATTCAAAGCGAAGATTTCAGCGACGAAGAAGACGTTCACATTGGCAAAACAATCACGGGGAGGAAATGCACTAACAATTATGTTCGTTCTATGGTAGCCATCCAAGTAATGCATCTCTTGAGATGATGGGAAAACACAATGTCTTCGTGGGACTTCCCAAACTAATCAATACCAATTCTTTTACTACATCAATGATTTCTTTGGAAAAAAATTCTTTTCATATATATATATATATATATATATATTTGCATCTATTTCAAATAATTTCAAAAATACTTCTTATCTATCATAATGATATTATTCCGTTCGGAGATATATTTTGTTGATCCTGAAAACAATCCAAATGAATTTTTTAGTTCAATGAAATTAAATAAAAGTCTAAAAATTTAATATTTTAATGATTTACGGGCAACCGCAATCAAATAGATAATATGATATTACTCATATTATTTTTCAATGGCTTAAGGTGTTTTCAACATATCAATAAAAATATTATAATAGTATTAAAAAAATATAATTGAGACAAATTAAATCAATCTACGCTTAATATTTTCGAAATAACATCAGAATTAGAATATTACAATGCTTTGATCACTACAATAAATACTGACATATGTTGACCCATAGCCTCAACTAAACCATCTACAAGTCTAAAAGTTTGATATGATCCATGAACAACAAATCCAAAAGGACATAATATGATATTACTTATAATATTTTTTAATACCTTTACAATTCTTTCAACATGTCAACAAAAATACTTTAACACTATTAATAAATACTATAAGTTAGTCAAATTGAATCAAAATATACTATAAACCATTTGATAAATCATAATAATATTTGAATATTTTTTTATAATAGTTTAGAAATAATACCACCTAAATGAATTTTAAAATTAATCTATTATAGTGATTTGGTCATCACAATAAAAACATTGTAAAATATACTTGAAAACATAATATGCATTAAGAACTTGGAGTTCAATATATTTTTTTCAAATCACATTTGGGATGCTAATGTGATTTCATAAATTCCTAAAACACCATATGACATTATTTAAAATTAGAAGATTGTTAACTTAATTTAGTGAAAAACCAACATGATTTATGTTTTATACAAGGTGAAATTTTATTTTATTTTATTTTAAATATTATTTTACATTCATTTATATTATTATATTTTTTTATTTATTATATTTCTATTCATACAATTTATTTGTAAGATTATAACAAATTCCATACAAATATAAAAATATAACAAATATAAAAATATTTTTATATTCATACAAACATAAAAATATGAAAAAATTATATATTTAAAATAACAAATTATTTACCAGGTAACTGAGGTATTTTTGGGAAGCAGAGATATTTATTCTATTGCCACTCCCCTCATCAGTCTATGTGGCCGTCCGATCGTGATCGAAGCGTCATCCTTATCCCATCATGAGATTCCACGAGCAGTTTGCTCAGGTATTTTCAGGAAGGAGATATAATTACTCACTTGCCACTCCTCATCAAATATCCGTGGCCGTCCGATCGTGAATGAAGCGTCGTCCTTAAGCGTATTCCCATCCTTGGATTTCCACGAGCCGCTAGTTATGTATTTTTGGGGAAATAGAGATATTTACTCTCTTGCCACTTCTCTCATCAAGTATTCCTGGTCGTCCGATCGTGAATGTATTTTTGGGAACGGAGAGATATTTACTCTTTTGCCACATCTCTCATCAATTATCTGTGCCCGTCCGATCGTGATCGAAGCGTCGTCCTTATGCGTATCCCTATCATGGTATTCCACGAGCAGTTTGTTAGGCATTCTAGGAAGGAGAGAGATCTACTGTCTTGCCACTTCCCTCATCAAGTATTCGTGGCCGTCCGATCGTGATCGAAGCGTTGTCTTAAGCGTATTCCCACCCTGTGATTCCGTTCGGAATTCTACCCTTGGCCTTATTTTTCTCGGCCACCCTCTCTCTCTCTCTCTCTCTCTCTATAAATAAGTGGTGAGATGAACGCGGAGGCGTCGATTTCCCTCCTTCCAATCTTTATCACTCTTTGTTTTTCGCGAGGAATTGGAATCGAATCTCTCGGTCTCAGGTATCGGGTCTTGTTCTCCTCCACTTCCCCACCTTTCGTGATGCATCAGTTCGATCTCTAGGTTGCCGATGAGATGCTTTTCCTCGTTTACATCTCGGCCAGTTTGCTCGCAGGTCGGAGAACTCTTTGGATTTCTCTTCTTGGTTTGAAGTTTGATTTCCTGCGTTCCTCCGTTGGTAGAACCGGTGAGTTTGGAACCTCTGCAGCTTAGTTCTTTCTCGATTCTTGATTTATAGGTCTCGATATGATTTGGATGAAAGATTAATAAGCAATCAAAACCTAGGGCTATGGTTTGCATAATTAATGTGGAGCGTGGAATCCGTACCGTTGGCTAAATTTCTGATGTTTCTGGTTTCTCGATCTACATCTTTGTTGCGCGTTGCAATGTACTATTCTCTGCTTCTGTTAGTTCGTAGCAGTTGGGGGTGCGCTCTGATATGATTGAGGTTCAAGATTGATCAATAATTAGAAACTAGGGATATGATTTGCAAAATTGATGTGGATTGTGGAATCCATGGTGATCTTTGTGGTTTTCTTGATTTGCATCTTTGCGCGTTACACTGTACTCTTCTTCCTTTTTGTGCATTTAATAGGTTTGCATTCGATTTGGCGTTTGATGTTGATGGCTTATTTCTCTTTGTATATTTGGTGGATCTGAAAGTTCGAGTATGATGTTTTGTGACTGATCCCATTTCTAAAGCCTTAGTTTCACTGCTTGCCTCGATTGGATGTCTTGCTAAATGTTTATGTATTTTGGTAACAAATGCTTGATGTTATCTTCGTCTGAACTTGCAGACGTAAAATTTGACATCCGACTTGCTTCTGACGGGCACAATGGTAGATTCAAGCAAGGTATCCTATTTTCTGGTTTCATTGCATTAGCTGTATGGAATTATTTACTTGACAAGAGAATATCTTGTTGGACATTGAAGCTTCACTTATGTGTCCCAATGGGATCCGGTGATTTTTTAGTTCGCACAAGAATAGAGTGTGTAACATTACCAGTACCTTTTTGAATAGATTGTCTGTTTTCCACTCTCCTCTATTCATATTGCTATTGTAGCACATAATTTAGAAATTGACTTAGCACTTCATTTTTTTTATATTGACAAGACCACTTCAGTTAATTTGGTATCAAGGATAATACTGACTATTTGAATGCAGGATGTTAATGGGGGCTTCCCAGGTGACAAGAAGATCACAGTTGTTTTTGTGTTAGGCAAGCGTTCTTTGCTTGAGAGTAGCTTGATTATCAATTCTTTATTAGTTGATATTTAAATACAATTTTTACAGAATGATTACTTAGGACACATTTTTGATGCTTTCATCCAGTGGTTGACGAAAATGTAAACATTTTGTATGGGAAATTTTGTTATTAAACCTCAGAATGTATCAGTCCATACATATGGTTCTGCATGTCTTCAATGATTCTAAGACCAATCAAATTCTAAAGGAAGAAAATGAAAAAATCACTTACTAGGAAGACTTGGTACCTTTTGTTACTTCTGCATTCCTTTCTTTTGGTAAAAAAAATGGTAGAGAGTTTTGAATGTGCCAGTATGCAGCAATTGATATTTGTGATTAATTGGTAAAGTTTTTGAAAATGATAAATTTGCATTGGTGCAATATGTAAATGGTAAATTTTGACATTTCTGCTTTCTTTTATAGCTTGCCTTTGTTGGTTGGTCTGTTGTCTAGATCTTTCTTTTCTTATTCTCATTTCATTTTCCACCTTCTATGTAACAGGTGGGCCTGGCAGTGGAAAAGGCACCCAGTGTGCAAAAATTGTTGAAAACTTTGGTTTCACTCATCTTAGTGCTGGTGATCTTCTGCGTGCAGAAATCAAGTCTGGTTCAGAAAATGGGTATCATGTTTTTTTTGTTGTTTTTTTTGTAGTTTTACCTTTCTGATTTTTTAAATTTATTTTTTTAATCTGTGGCAAGTTTGTAGTTTCTTAGTATCATTATATCTGGCTTCAATTTTAATTAGGGAAAATTAGGTCTTGATTGATTGATCTGACTTCATACGTTAAAGCCTAAATTTACAGCCTGACCTAAATCCACTCTACATAATGGCAGGCTAGAGCACCAGGACCTTGGTTCAACAGGAGGTCAACTCAAAGTGATCCAAAACTTAAATTGCCGATGTGGTTATGGGTAAATGTACTGGTGCAAGACTGCAAATTACAATAATTACCTAAATAACTTCTAATGTGGGTTCTCTACTGTTGGGAGACAAGTGATAAGGGAAGAGGAAATGAAGAATGAATTGATCAGTGAAGAAAACATGCAGTAGGTATTGACAAGGAGTTGATAATTTTATATTTTTGAGAGTAGTTCACCATGATGCTGGGATAAAGAACTGGTTGTTAAGACTTCCTGTTATGTGATGATGGTTGGTGGGTAGTTGCTGCCTTGTTGGTATTGTAGCCTAGCATTGGCCTGAAATGAGGAAATGTAAGGTGGAAGGAAAGAATATGGACAGAGCTGCAAGAAGCGAAGTCAGAAGAGAATCATTTGAAAGAGAAATAGATAGCTAGAGAGAAGATATTCAAAAGAGGTGGCTTATGTAAAGATAGCAGCTTTAAGAAATGAATGATGAAAAATATAGAACTATTATATGAACCCACATATCAGATGTCTTAAGGTTGGTCTGCCAATTGTATCCTCTGTTGACCTGAACCTAGCCCCAGTTAAGCACAGATTTTTCTTGCTAGTGCAATTTATCACCCATTTTTTACCCTCAACTTTTTAAGACTAAAACCTATGTTCTTATTAGATATTCAATATAAATAGAACTTGTCTGGGATGTTATTTAATTGGAACATTGGTCTCATTTTTCTCCTCGATGGATGTCAGTTCAATGATCTCCAACATGATAATGGAAGGCAAAATTGTCCCTTCTGAGGTTACTGTTGAACTTCTACAAAAGGCTATGCTTGAGAGTGGAAACGATAAATTTCTTATTGATGGCTTTCCTCGAAATGAAGAGAATCGTGCTACTTTTGAGAATGTTGTAAGTTAGCAATATGCTAATATTTTCATAATTCTAGCTAAATGTTACTATTTACATTCACAGAAACAATTTTCTTTTGTTTTGACAGACAAAAATTGAGCCAGAATTTATACTTTTTTTTAATTGTCCAGAGGAAGAGATGGAACAGAGACTTTTGAGTCGCAACCAGGTTGTCATTTGCTTCCTCAATTTGCTTTTTGTCCGGAATCTAATATGTGAACCACTAATATTTTTGTATGATTCAGGGGAGAGATGATGATAACATTGAGACCATAAGGAAGCGTTTTAGAGTTTTTGTTGAATCCAGTATACCTGTAGTTGAGTATTATGATATGAAGGGCAAGGTTCGAAAGGTATATACTAGCTGTCATTTCCATGGCCTTGTCGAAGTGAGCTTTTGCTTTTTGTTCATATTGTTATAATAGCTGATAGTTGTTTTATGTATCATCCAAAGTACCAGTTTCTCTCATATCATTAGAATCATCTCATTAGAATGATATTGTAAATGCTTTCTATTTTCTTAAACTAGTTTATTATTGCTTCTCTCATGAGTGTTCTCAGTTTGCTTTGGGATGTTGCTTTGATATTCATAGCTGAGGTGGTATTATCTTACCTTATTGCAATTACCTTGTAGGTCTGTTTTAACATAATGCACCCTTTTTGAGCAGCTTGAGGCTAAGAAATCCGTGATCTGACGCTGAGTGGTTCTGGCTCATCTTGGTCCAATCATACACACATGCATGCTCATTTAAGTGTGCTTACACATGCACGAGCACACACAATTCCACCTTTTTCCAGTTTGATTGGAGCTAAGAAATTCATGGTCTAACTTCTAAGGCTGAGTTGAGTGGTCTCATCTTTTCTTATTTCAATCATACACACACAATAGAGAGAGCTTTTGGTTATTTGTTTATTAGTAATTGTTATCACCTTTCTTGATTCGGGAACACAGACTCCAAAACAAGATGTGAGACAAACTATGCAAAAAAAAAAGATGAACTCATGTGATGTCTACAATATAGCAGGAAATCAAATAATCATACTCTCAGATTCTTTTTGTAAAAGCTTCCTGATATAATTATAAATAATTAATGGTCTGGGTTCGGTGCAGGTTGATGCTCTGAAGCCTATTGATGAGGTGTTTGAAGCTGTAAAAGCTGTTTTTGACCCATTTCACGTGAAAGTAAGATGTGCATTCACAATTTCAAGATGCAGCTATCATGCACAATGCTTATTGGCAAATTTGTTCAGCTATCCATAATATAAGTAGACTATTGTGTCAAACAGCAACATGTCTATGGAGAAAGTTGTTCCTTAATATCTAAAGTTCTACACTAATGTAAATTAGACTGATATTCTAGTATTGCAAAGAAGATCAGGTTAATGTTTCCATTCAGTTTCATCTTGCACATTGCCTTTTTTCTACCAATCTATTTGCACATGATGCAACGAAAACATGATGAACACTTCCGGCACCTGGCTTATACCCATGACCACATAAATTAGAAATATGTGTCCCCATCTATAAACTATAATTTCTTGCTTTATTCTAACTTTTTGGCATGCATTTGCAGGTTGAGTAGAGATGCTGTGGACTGTGGTGATAATAACCTACATTATATAACAGGTATGCTGCTTTGTTGGATAGCATTGTTGATCAAGTTTTCAGCTTAAGCATCTGACTGCTTAGTAAATGTTGATCTTATTTTACTGTAGAAAAAAATAAATCTTTATACATCACAAAATTACCTGAAACTGTTGTACATCTTTAGTAATTTCTTTTACCAGGAGCAATCTTCATGGAGATGATGCTGAACTTTTAGATTGGGTACATTGCATATGCAAAGATACCAAGTATATGTGGACTGCTCATTTTTTAGAATGTTTAGATTTTTAAGTGTTAGATGGGTTTAATTAGAATTTTTAAGTCTTAACTGAAACTTTCAATTTTTTCTTGGAGGCCTTTATGACATACATTTTTGGATTTCACAAAAAGTTGAGACAGCTTTCCTTTTGTTTGAATTATCTTTGAAAGTAACAAAGTGCGTCGGTTGCTGAAGCTCTGTTCATTAGATAAGACCTGATTGGTAAGGCTTCAATGTTGTTGATGGCATTAAGGTTAGGTTAGTCTAAGACTAAGGCAGACGACAGGAGAGTAACACCAGGAGACATGAGGGAAGAATAAGATAAATGGCATGCCAAATGAGGCTCATCTACTCCCATGTACTAAACTATTTTTTCGAATAGATTATGAATTGCATCATTTTAAAGGAACAAATTTATATTTTGCATATATGCAGCAATGATCTAGGACGTAGGTCTTCTTCATATGCATAACTAGCTTAGAAGAAATCCAGGATGATTTTTGAATCGGAAATTAATAAAGCCATTTTGGGTTGAGGATCCACTCGTTGAACATGTAGTGGAATATCTAAATGCCTTGAAAGCAAAATGACTTTCCACTACCCAGACACCAAATGCCCCTTAGTGAGAAACTCGATGGCACAATTTTTTGGATTGAGGGTTTTTTTTTGCTTTTTTTTTTTGGTCATGGCGAGTTTGAAATGTCCCTCAAACCTTCAAATATACTTTAGCCTTCCCAAGTACAAATTATTAATTATCTTAGCGTTCACATTATTGCAGCTCTAAGTTTGATAATCTTGGTCATCCAGATTGCTTATCATCAGTTATTAGCCATGCTGAGCTTGAATATGAGCCTGGAAGCAGAAGACATCTAAATTTTTAAATAACTTAATTTGTGATAGTGGTATACTTTAAAATGTAGATGCTGTTATTGTTCAAGTTCTGATGTTTTATCAGCTGTTTCTGCAGGTATTCTTCTGTCTCAGAGAGCCTATGTTATTTTGTAGCCTGGATGTCTAAGATTAACTTACAACTTGTATTTATTTACTGTGGCATACTCCCTGATGGATATACTTGGGAAGATCATGTTCTATCAGCACATGACTATGCAGTTTCACTTTCATGTTCCTTGTAGTAAATTCTAAATACATAATTCATTGAAAACCACCTCTTTCAGATCCAACGTGTATCTATGCAGTGGCTTTCCCGGAGGGTCAACATCTTGATCTGCACAGATGCTCTGGCAATTGTCAACTTTGTTACAGGCTTGCAAGTCACTACTTGGAATCGCAAAGCCACCATCGCAGGCCCTACTAGGCAAGCTTTATTCACTTCTAGCACTCACTTGTCTAGAAATCTTAATTTAATAAAGCTCACAACTCCGCTTCTTATGGTAGAACCGGTTCTCAGCTTTTTGTAGTGCCCGAGCCTTGTAGCTCCTCCGATCTCTTGTCTAAGTTCTTCTGATTTACCATAGTGTTCCATGGTTCAATTCATTCAGCATGACTCCATATCCAATGTACTATACTTTTTTTTTTTTGCCCTAACTCATAGTTTGCCGCAAAATGTAGCTTACTTACTGTATATATACTACAATTTTTTTTTGCCTATATATAATATTTCAACATTTTGTGCCATGTCACAAGGATTGTTTTATGCATGATATTTTGAGACATGTTGTGAGTCAAAAAGTGGTGTCTATGTATCTAATGGAACGAAAAGATATTTTGATTAGATAGTGCTAAGAAACGGATATGATCTAGATGGGAGAAGTACGTCAAGAAGCACACTTTAAACAATGAATTGGAGAGTGACCTAATTCAATGAATGAAGTACCACAAAAGTATTATTTCTTTTATTATGGTTCAAGAAAAGGAAATGAAGATGAATATTGATGCTGTATGCCCATCCAATTATTACCAATGAGTTGCTCTCCACGTCCTCAGTTTCACGATTGAAGTATCGAAAGTCCAAAATGTTCTTGTTGTTGTTGTCGGATATGACCCTACATTACCTACTTCCAATATCTGTCAAATTAATTTGATACTATTTTTTTAGGGAAAAATATTGATTAAAAAAGATGAAACAAAATGATCTGATTGAGATTGTTCCTTTTCAATATGAACATGAAATTATTTGTCTAAGAAATAAGAATATATATATTAATTAAAAACTTTGTCCTCCCAAAAATATTTCTAACTTAAGTTAATGCATATACAACACCCCAATTGATAGCTTGGTTATATGTACCTTTTTATACATATATAAAATATATAAATCAATTAATTAATTATTTTATGTCTAGTATATGTTAGGATTGGTAAGTATTTTTGGATCCTAATATAATTCAATTACTTAGGAAACAAATAAAATCATCATTAGTATTCTTAAGGTTTTCTCTACTACATCTCGAGAAGTCGAGAAAAGTTTTTTACAATGTACAAACGTTTTTCATTTGATTTAACTTAGATAATTTTATTTATTATATTTGATCATTTATATATAGTATAGAATTTAAGCTTTATTTTATGAATATAGATAAAGAGTGTCGTAAATCTTATGTCAATTTTTCTTGTGATCTCTGAAATTTTTATATCGGTATCGACTCCTAAGTAATTATTTTATGTCTAGTATAAGGGTGTGTATCATTCCTAGTGAGATATTTTCATTAGAATTTCTATCATCAGCTTTGAGTTAGCATCAATTATGTAAGTGCATGAATATCTTCTGCTAAATCTTTTGGCTTCACAGTGCATCACTGTTGATATTTGAGACGCCGCTTGTTATCTTGAAACAACAAGTGCTTTGCTTACTTTCCAACCCATCTATTGATGACTTTTGTCTACTCATGCGGAGTAGTTGATCAAAAAGGCACTTAATTCCAATCAGTTCAATGTTAATTTTAGTGGAATGACTGTTCTTGTGGACCTTATACATATGAACTCTCATAGCAAATCTTTGGGGGTGGGTGGCACTTTATGAGCGTGCGTACCATTTAATGTAATGTTTCTCTTCTTGTTGGTCGCAATCAGAGCTCGAAGAAATTGACTCTAACACACAGGTTTTGATTGAAGATCACAACCGACATATGATATGTTTGGTGTTAAATTCATTTCAAATAAATTAAAGGATCAACAGATTGCATTTTGGTTCTTCTCGAAATGTAATTTGATGATATGGATCTATTTCAGATTTTCTCATTATTTTTGAAAACAATGAGGATTTATATCTTATTAGATGAGAGCTAAAAAAGTTAAAAAGTATCATCAAGAAAGTAAGCGAATAATTGGATGGAAGTTAAGGTAACATCAGATGAGTAAAGAATGAACATGAAAGTGTCAGAGTTGATGAATGAGACTGAGGAAAGATAGTTTCTTTGGATATTTTATTGATAATTTGACTTTGGATTGAAGTTTCGAAGAGGATGAAAGTAAGAGTTTAGGATTTAATGATATCCTTGCAAGCCTTTCACATGTAATCTCCAATTAGTTTGAAGCTTGAGTTATTGACAAACACTCCTAAAGATTTCTATTGCCATTTCAACCTCTCTTTTCCTCATTTTAGGTCAGCCAAAACTTGAATGAAGAAGATAAGGACGTGCCCTTTAGAAAAGTGAATTATGTTCCAAAGCTGATGAACACTTCACACTTCGCATGTCTTTACCATCTCCATCTTTTGGCACACTCTTCCCCCCCCCCCCTACCTCTCTACTACTACACCAGCCAATCACACGCCAAGTGAACTTGTTCTTCTTTTCTCCTTTCTTGTCCTACTCTCTGGTATCTGCAAGTGCAAGCATGCATCCATGGCCCCAGAGAGAGAGAGAGAGAGAGAGAGAGAGAGAGAGAGAGAGAGAGAGAGAGAATTGGCATCACCTCACCAAACATTTATTTAGGATGAGCCCACAAATCCAAAAGTATCCTTATCTTTATTCTTTAAATCTCTGGTCCCTTCTACCTGGCTACATCCTTCTCTGTGAATTCTGCGCCTTCGTTTCTCATTCATAAACTGTAGGACACAAGGAAAAGAAGGTGGGCAGGACCATCCTGTAGCTGTCTTCAGCAACGGCATGCATGCCTTCAAGTGGCGATGCAGATTGAGCCCTACATCTGCTTCCCCAAATGAACGATCTACCGAAGAGGTGTGAGTCTGATGTAGGAACAGGAAGAGTCCACCACATTGGCGAAGAGGATCGTCGGGATCATGGAGAAAACCTGCGTCTCCCATTCGAAGAACATCGCTTTCGGTTCGTTCGCGATGTCGCGGTGGTGGCCGTCGCTGTCTTCTCCACTCACCTGAAGGTAGGCGCATGGTCCTGCATCTCCGGTGCACCAGCAGAATGTTCGTTTGGCTCCATGCATGCACTTGTTCTGGCAAGTTGATGGCTGTGGAAGTGCACGCTCATCCTTTTCTGCGTCAAGCATGATGCTAAGATGAGAGAGAAAGAGAGACATCCTTTTCTGCGTCAAAGATGATGCTCAGCTAGGGCGGAGAGAGAGAGAGAGAGAGAGAGAGAGAGAGAGAGAGAGAGAGAGAGAGAGAGAGAGAGAGACTCATCCTTTTCTGCGTCAAAGATGATACTCAGCTTAGGGGGATAGAGAGAGAGAGAGACTCATCCTTTTCTGAGTCAAAGATGATGCTCAGCTAGGGCGGAGAGAGAGAAGAGAGAGAGAGAGGGAGCGAATCGCTTTATGGAGAACCTTGTGGTCCTACGGTAATTAGCTTCCTGCCTCGAGCATCGATTCAAGCTCATCGCCTGCCCCGAAGACTCTTCCCTAAGGAAATAGCTCGGTCGTCATGTGTTTGCTTTAATGCTGCGCGTGGATTCCTACTCCTGAGACCTGAATCCCGGTTGCAGAAGAGAAGAAAGACCATGAGAACCAGGAAAGGCAGGCGCTCCGAGGTGCTCTTCTCTTCTCCTCTTTTGCTGATTCAAGTGGCATGGAAACGAAGGCCAAATCTTATACAGTTGCTGCTTCCTTTGACTCAGTCCTTTTGGCCCTCAATCGTGATGAGGAAGTGGCTCAACATCAAGCCAAAGGTGCACGAATTCAGCGAGGACGAGGCCGATACAGAGAGCAGCGATGATGATGGTCAGCTTGTATTCTTGTTTGCCTAATGATTCTCACTCTTCTCTGCTACACACCACACTACTGACTACCCTCGTGCTCTTCCATTGTTCAAGATGCAAGAATCTCCTATACAATTCCATTTCCCGGAACACTCCTAAGCAAGAACGAGTGCAGAACTCAAGCATCAGGTACCCACATGAAAGCATTCCGCTTGCATGGACTGCCCTGTAGCATGAATTCTTGCAATAGGATCATCTCAGGGTATAAATAGGATTCGGATCAGTTTCAGGTTTTGGCATCTTTGTTCTTCGATGCATAATTTTCAGCTGTTAATGAATCATGCCAAGTTCAAGTGTTATGTTGTAATCTGGCTTAGCAAAATGAATCGGTCCGATTCAAATTTAGATGTAATCCGAAACTTTTCTTTGTAGATGTATCAATTAGTGTGAGATTTCTGATCGCTATCTATGTTGCATGTGCATCACATCAACTCTCACGGTAACAGAGGCAGGATTTTGTTCATTCGTTCTTCATCATTTACATTGTTGTCGAGCGTAGAACAAGCATATATCAAGTCAACATGATCTGCTGACAAAACTATTCAAACTGATTTGAACAGAGAAGTGATAGTAAAGATAGATAAATGAGAACACAACATCTTGCTTAATTTGTCATCGAGCAACGATTTCTTGTTCTTGTTTAACACTCTGAAAACAGAAACAAGGGTCACCTTGTCAAGACTTCGAAGAAGGAAATCGGAAACCCTGCGAATTAACTACATCACCAACAAAGATGTGAGGTTTGGCTCTGAATTCACATTTGAGTTCTTGAGATTTTGCTTCATTAGCATCGAGGAAGCTGTTTCACTTGTGTTTGATCTCTGTTTTTGATCCAAAGGGTGATGATTGGCACATGGAATGTCGCGGGAAGGCTCCCTTCGCAGGATCTTGAGCTTGATGAGTGGCTTGATACTGATCAACCTGCTGATATGTATGTTCTTGGGTGAGTAGATTTTGTAGCTTGCCGTTCATGTAGTTTGTGTTTGGATGATCCTTTCTGAGTTTACTCGGATCATCTTCCTCTGCAGTTTCCAGGAAGTAGTCCCTTTGAATGCTGGGAATGTTCTTGGAGCAGAGGACAACAGGCCAATCCAAGAATGGGAGGCGATCATAAGAAGAACACTCAACAAATCTTCGCAGCCGAAGACACTCTGCAAGAGCTACACTGCTCCTCCCTCGCCTGCATCCATCTCATCTCCTACTGATCCCCACACCGATGGAACACAAGAAGAAGAAGAACAAACCAATCAGACTAGCTTGCACAAGGGATTCGAGTTAGATTGGCCTGAGCATTCGTTTGATGCACCACAGCAAGTGTTGGTCTCCGGTAAGAGACTGAGGAGGGTGTTGAGCAGTACCGCTAGAATTGGAGTGGAAGAAGCTCAGGTTTACGCAGGACTGAGAAGAGTGTGTCAAAGCTCAGGGAATCTAGGAATGATCTGGCCGGAGCAGCAAGAAGCATCTGATGTGCTGGATTCGATCGACGACATGTCGAAGCCAAGCTCACGATACTTCCGCGTCGTCAGCAAGCAGATGGTGGGCGTTTACGTCTCGGTTTGGGTCTGCAGTAGGCTGCGCCGCCATGTCAACAACCTGAAGGTTTCCCCCGTCGGCGTTGGACTCATGGGCTACATGGGCAACAAGGTTAGTGCAAGCAAGAGCATGTAGTAAGATGATGGATGAAGGTGGCGAGGGAGCATTGATCCCATGGCGAATGAATGATGCAGGGATCGGTTTCTGTCAGCATGACGCTCTTCCAATCGCGCTTGTGCTTCGTCTGCTCTCACTTGACGTCCGGCCACACGGAGGCGGATCAGCACAAGCGCAACTCCGACGTCCATGACATCCTCCATCGCACGAGGTTCGCTTCCCCGGACGCTGCTGACCATCCACAGACGATTCCCTCGCACGAGTAGGATCTCTCTTGCTGCTTTCCTTGTTTCTGAATCGAGTTAGGTACTGAAACCTTCGATTTCTCGATCGAAACAGTCGCATCTTCTGGTTCGGGGACTTGAATTATCGCCTCAACATGCCTGATGCTGATATAAGAGCATTAGTCGCCGGGAGGTGTTGGGATGAGCTGATGAACTTTGATCAGGTACTGCTGCTCTGAGCTCATGTCTTTGTGGCACAGACGATTAGTGTTAGTGATTGCTGATGGTTCTGTGGCAGCTGAGCAATGAGCTAAGAGGCGGCCACATATTTGATGGGTGGAAGGAAGGGCTCATTGCTTTTCCTCCTACTTACAAGTATGAGATGAATTCTGACAGATACGTCGGAGAAATTGCGAGAGAAGGGGAGAAAAGGAGATCACCGGCATGGTAACTCTTTCTCTTTCTCTCTCTCCCTCTCTCTGCAGGAAATCTGTCAGCTAATTGCGATGTTTCAGGTGCGATCGGATTCTGTTTCTGGGAAAGGGAATCAAACAGGTATCTTACGGGAGATCTGAGCTAAATCTATCGGATCATCGCCCGGTAAGCTCTGTGTTTATGGTTGAAGTTGAAGTGCTCGATCAGCGAAAACTGGAAAGGGTGCTAAACTTCACCAACGCTGGATTGCTGCCTGAGGAGATCTAAAAGGCTTGTAGATTGGATTTACCTTCGACTCATCACTGCAACTCCACATTTCTGAGATGGACATGCAGTTCTCGAAATCGAATCTCGAAGGAAATTGGACTGATCCGACAGTGTGGGATGCTGAAAGTGCAGTGATTGTAAAGTGCGTCTGTGGAAGTATTCAATCAAGAAGATAGATCACAGCATAAATCAATTCTCAAAATGGAAATTCTTATGTTGAAATTATGTTTGGTAATAATGATTGAGATGGAACGAACAGATAAATAAGTAAACTATTCTGGTGAAGGATACGTCAATCCAATTTAGGAATGCAATTTTCTTGAGAACTAATTTCTTTCTTTCTTTCTTTAACAAATCAACATGAAATTTATTATTTATGAATATAATTAAAATTTTAGTAAAAAGACATAACAAACCGTTATAATGGTTCGTTATACCGTTACAAGGCTTCCTTGGATTTGACGCAATCTAACGGCGTGTAAAGGTGGGAAACAGGATCTTTAAATAGTCAACCCATCTCACCAAGAAATCAACGTCATCTTCCACCATCGCCCTCAAAACTCCTCACGATTTCTTCTTGGAGAGTTCGATCAACCCTTGTTCCCACGCCTCTTCTTCGTCTTCTCATCATCCAGAGGTACGATGAACCCGATCTCTCTTTATCTCTATCTACCTATCTATCTATCTATCAACCTATGATGTAGACCTGTTTCTAGCCTCAAGAATCTAAACCTAAACGGAGCACGACCTTTCTTGACATCTTCGCTCGAGGTGGCAGATCTTGTTGCTTTCATTCTTCATCACGATTCCGTGTTTGGTTGATTTTTAGGCAAATTGAAAATCTGGGAAATTTAATTTTCTTTAGGTTGATTGTTTCGTTTGGTCGTAAGGCATGTGTACATGGAATTTGAGTTTGGTGGTTTGGTTGCTTTGGTATCCTTTCTTGATATAGTTGAAAGATAAATTTTGAACAGAGAAGTTTGGAGGTGGTTTGGGATTTCTACATCCTGTTGTAATTCAACAAAACTGATTTCAACTCCGTAAAGGGGAGAAATCTTTGATGATGTTTAGCTCTATTTAAAATCTAAGATGATTGAATGATTTCTTGTGTCTACAGAATGAATGGTTCTGACAGATTTGTTTGCAACATATGGGAACTAGATTTGGACTCTGTGATATAACACCGTCCGATCGGGTTGACTTGGAAACTAGTATTGTTTTCATCATAGAGAGTTACTAGGTCAAATTGTTGGGCACCATCTCTGCGAATCTGGATCCTCCTCGAGATGAAGAGGGGAAACAACCAGTAGGTCAAAGCCCTGTTGTTGCATATTTTTTGAGATCCACCTCGGTATTAAATCTTTCCTACGGTCAGAAGGTGTTGCTCTTACATACTTTTGGTGACTTGTTACGGTCAATCATATATGGTCTTAGTCTGCCTTTAAGCGGCTAAGTGCATGAATTTTAGGCAGGAAGCATGGAGGAGATAGTGTACATGTGCACACGCTGATGCTGTGATAATTTCGCAGCACCGAGCAAATCAACATAGTGGTGTTGGTGGTGATATTAAGCTTTTTGCAGTGGAGAAGATAGAGTAGTCCCCCTGGTTGTTCCTTTGTATACTCGTGGAACCTTTCTGCAATTCTTGTCAAAACATGAAAGTGCCATTTTCTTCAACTATCATTGTAAAAACATGAAAGTGCAAGTGATGGTGCCGTAATTGCATCTCCGTGCCAGTCACAAGTATTGTGTGTTATCCACTAGTTATTTAGTAATCTTAATCATTGAATAGAGATGTATAAAAGAACTGAATTGTATGCTATTCCGTAATCTCTATCTCGTAATATCGAATCGCATCTTTTTACTCATATGGATCTTTCATACTACATGCTGATTATAGTCGTAGGCACCCTTTTATTCTTTTGGACTAATTCATTAATGTATTTAGTGATTGTATCAGACAATGAAAATGCATCTCAGGTACTAATGCAAATTTGACCGTACTACATGATAGGTTATTTGCATTCTTGGGATCATACTAATGGAAGACCTATTCCTTAGTTTACCTTGGCATTTAGCATTACTGTCACTAAAACCGAGATAAAATGTCACCACCATACCTTAAAAAAATGACAAAAGTTGAATTTTGGCAGCTGAAGATGGATTACGATTTCAATAAGATATCACCCGAGAAGGGGGTCTCTCTGGAAATTGTGCGGGACTCACTGATGGCGATCTCTCAGTCTCTTCCGGATGTGATACTTGCGCCAAATGTGTTTCCTGTTAAGACACCTGTTGCTGCTGATGCTGTTGGTGACCAAAATGTCAGCAGTGGAGCAGAAGAGTATAGGTCTAAGCTGATCTCCATCTCTTCTATGCAATCTCCGGATGTTAAACCTTCTCCGTCATTAGTGGAAAATCTCGGTGTGTAAAGAGGATGGAACTCTTGCTCGTGGAAACTCTGTACATTTAATGTTTACCAAGTTTGTGTGGGAGTAGATACTTATGAACGAGCATGGAGGTCCAACTTTGTTTGCTGAAAGTATGAATCTAGTCACTATGTAAAATATGTACAGCTATCAAAGTATATTCTGCTGCTCTATAACTTACAGGTGGCACGTTCCTCCCTCTTCTATATAGTTCAATACTTATTTGCGAACATCTAAATGTTATATTATGACTACATGCTCTGTTGACTAATGTTAATCTTTACAAACAACTTCTAATCAATATTTGGATAATTTACAACTCTAGATGCGATGTTATTTGATTGTCTAATAGTTGTTTACTAAAGCTACTGTTTGCTAGTAGCACACTGATATGTAGCTGCTTAGATATTACAAGTTGGTACTTATGAAGGTATTATTGTATTGATATATCTTTGTTTAGTGTTAACCAATGCAATTTGTAATCTAAGGGAATGGTTTTGTTGGCTGGAATCTACCCCTTTTGATATCAGACTTAGAACTGTAACTTTCCACCATTTCCTTAAGAAAGCCTCGAATTATATTTGAGAATTATAAGTTTGCTTTTATCTTATTCCTGGAGAAGCTTGTCGTCTTGATAAAAAGGTGGATTTTTGGTTCCTCTCATTTACACAGTCTCTTTTAAAAGAAATTAGGTTTCAAGTGATTTATTTTAACTTTACATATTGAAGCTCTCCAATATTTTGTTCTTGAACGAGCATTATAGCAGTCACAAATAGAATCAGGATCAGGTATATGTTATGATTTGAGGAAGGATAACTCTACGTTTCCCTGCATTTATTTACTTTCAACTGTCCTATTAGAAATCGTACGATACATCTTTAACGGTTTTGTTTTAATTGATCTGGATGTTCTGTTGATCGAATTTATTGCTATCTGATCATTTTCTTTTGAGACTTGCAGCTGGTTAATTATTTTTAGCCCTTTGGGTGAGTAAAGGCCCAACAGCCTCATTCTTGATCCCTCGTAAAAGGTGGATTGAAGCTCCATTAAGAAATGAGAAAAAAAGAGAAAAAAGAAAGCAAACTCCGTTCTTTTTTCCTCCTCAAAAATTTTCGCCTTCTGTTTTGCTGCTTGATTCTGAAAACAAGATCAGTCAGCATGTTGTATCTCAGGGTTGTTTTCTTCATTGCAAAACCAGTATGAGGGAGAAGAGTAAGTTTTAGGACACCTCTTGATTCTTATCTTAAAGTTTTCTATTTAAGTTTTCAAATAAAATTAGTTAATTTCTTATCGACATCCAGTAGATTTTATTTTGTTGTTTTGAAAATCTAAGGCTCATTCTATATGGTTCAATACTTATAAAACTATGCATCCATTATAATTTAGTGTGGTTGAGAAGATTGCACTGCATTTAATGGTCATTTTTCTTGTCTTTGCTTTTGACTTTATATCAATCATAGGTGGCTGTGTTTTCTGGTTGAAGAAGAGGCAATTGAAATGGACAGTGTGATGACAGAAGTTGTGAGGTTTTCCTCATGTGTTTTTCTGCCCTCTTATGATTAATCTTTTAATGATTCTTGAACATATTAATGCTAAAAGAATAGTGTCCTGTGTTGGATTACTCTTAATATAAGGTGATTTACAAGCACGAAGATTGTATGGACTTTGTGCCGAAATGCCAACTTAGCATCTTATTAAACAGAGTTTGATGAGAAGTCTCCATGCACTCAATGCAAACAATCTGACTCAACTTGTTTGCATCACAACAGATCTTCCCAGTTGTATGAGCCCTCAAGGACTCAACTGGTTGATCTCAATTGATCATGGAAAAGCATGTGAATGACATCAACAACATGGAATGCCAAGTCTCTTGATCGAGAGACTGAAACAAAAGGTGAGCTTTTCTTTATCCACTCAACCTTTTGCAAATTATCCAAAGGCTTTACCTTCTTTAATATTGTGCAGGAAGAAGACAGATGTCTGGGTTTTAATGTCTCAGGCAGCAGCCTGCATTGGGTAGATGGTCATTGATATGATCTAAGCACAAAATATATGGACAGACTGGTTCATGATGATCCAAAGTTGGACTGAGTACAGAGCATGAAGGTAGAAAGGTATCACCGAGATCATCTGACATGATCCAGGCATCCAAAGTCATCAAAAGTCTTCTACAGATGGTGAAATGTATTCATCAACATATCAACTGGTCAAAGAATGAGGCTTGAGGCACAGCAACCAACTGTTCCTTCACGAACAACATGTACTTTTGGACACTCAACTGGAGTAGAATCGAAACATGTGAACTCATCCTCTCTCAGTTTCACCTTGCTCTCCATTCTGCCAGTGGCACCTCAATTCTCTTTTGTCAAAGTGAAATCTAGGATGAGATATCTCTGCCAGTGTCGGCATCAAATTAAATGGTGCAAATGCATAGATGTCAGTGTTCTTTTACCACATGCTAATAATTTTCTCCTAGACAATTTCCACCAGATGAGATAAAAGAACACAAGGTGAATGTGAATGTGCCTGCACCTAAATGCAATAATAATACCCTGAAGTCAACCAACCATTGAGATAGGGTGGACAAAACATGTGAATGTGCCTGTTGTTGCATGGCTCATATTTTGGCATGCAGATTCCTTTTGGCCAGAAGACAAGATGAAAGATTTTGTGACCTTAGTTTTAATGTATCAATCATTGCAGGCCACAAGTGATGCGGAGAATCAAAGACATGAAGACATCCATGGGTTTCCTGCATGAGGAATCACACAAACCCCTAGTCATCATAACAGGGATCATGCTCAGCATATAAAATAAATGAGAAAGGGTGAGTTTGAATGGGTGGAGATCAGGTCAGTGATTTGGTTAGTTCAATTAGCCAGTCAATGTAAGCTTAGCAGCATTTTCTTGAAAAGAATGATCAGTTTCTGCCAAGTGCTATCAGTCTGTGATCCAAACTCTAGAGAGGTCTGAGAAAATTATGACTGTTCTTAGTTGTCAGAGCATGGGTGTTCATCATTGAATCTTCCATGGGGAATCCACATCATTTTGATGCAAGCAATTGCCATGTATAACTTCTGTGTCCCTCAGAAAAGAAGTCCTTTTGAGATTTACTTACTCATCTAATATTCTAATGACAAGTTACAAACACCAAATCAATCAATAGATGGCAACAAAATTGGTGACAAGTTTCCAGCATTGATCAATATAAAGTTAATGCTGGCAGTTGAGATGTCACACATGTACTTGAGAGCAAAAACTCAGTCAAACTTGCAACAAGGTAACTTCATCCTGATCCCTTGAATTCCACAAGAAGAAGAACAGGATTTCAGACACAAAACCCTTGTTACCTAATCTCCACCCGAGGAATTGGTGATTGATGTTGAAGAGTTTAAGCTCAGGGAAGGAAGCATACCTGTTCCCAGGGTGTTAATGCTAGGGTTTTTAGAGAGCTGATAAGAAGAATTGCTGGAATATGACCTCTGTGGACTTCAGGCAAAATAATAATAATACTAATCAAAGCAATAATATTTCATTGTCACATGAGAATATACTCCCCAAAGGTAGCTGCTTTGAGAGTGGGACAATCCAGTTCACAGAAAGCAGCTGAATCCTGTAGACAGTGGAAGCTCCTCTTTGGCAGAGAGCATGCGGTTGCCTCTGATTAGAAATCGAGAACTGTGACTGGGGTTCCGAGAGACAAACGAGGGAGTCACGGCATCATCAGTGAGATCACACCCAGCTCGAGGAGGACAAGTTTCTCACTCACTGACACTGTGTGCCACAGTTCCCAAACAGTAACTCCCAACTCTGCCATGGAAAAATGTGGTTGGAACCATAGCCTCATCTTTTCGGCAATTATTGGAGCAGGAACGAGTCCGAGATCGCAAACAAGTGTGATGGACTCCACTGGCAGCTTCGATGTGACGAAGAAGAAACTTTGTCACATCATCTTACTGTTTTCCTACTGTGCCACTATACCCACCCCTTCCCCCAGTCTGTATGGCAAAGAACTCTTTTTCTCCTTTTTTTTGGCACAAAAAAAGAAACGAATTTTCGAAAAATATTAGGTTTTTTTTTCTTCTTTTTCCAATAAGTCATTTTCATAATTCCTAAACAATGCTTCCTTTTCTATTAATACCTGAAATACCTCCAGCCAACTATTTTTTTTCCTCATTTTCTTTTTTTATGGATATATTTTTACGATACGTTATAATATTTTTAATGATACCAAAAAATACTGTGATGAAGTATAAGAATATTATATTTTTACAACCTAATTTTTTAAATAAAAATATTTTTAATACTACGTTATAGTATTTTTCTAGTATTATTGAAAATACTATAACATAATATACAAACACTATAAATATAATATTTTTACAAAATTAATATATAAACAATAGTATTTTTATAACACATTATAATATTTTTCTAGTATTACTGAAAATACTATAATATAATATAAAAATACTATAACCGAATCGATTTACCTTATAGATTGGTCTATATGAAAAAAAGAGAGAAAAAAAAATATTCTGAGTGTTAAGAAAAATAATGCTACTTGAGAATTTTGAAAATGAGAGATATTTTTCAAAAAAAAAATTAAAAAGTTTTTTCCCATGAATTCACCCAAAAGAAAATATTATCATGATAAACAAAAAAAATTACTTCTTAAGAACTAAGATTATTTGCTCTAAACTCATCCTAATTTAATTAAAAAATAAAAATAAATGATTAATTATATATTACCTTTTGTAATTAGTTATCTTTAACATTCCGATCTAAGTTACATTCAGGTCTTTATATTTATGAAAGTAAAATATTTAATTCTATTATTCTAAAATTTTAATCTTACAAAAATTATTTTTTTAATATGTATGTTTTATTATAGAGATCCAAATATAATTTTTGAAAATATAAGGATCAAAATGCTAAAAGAAAAATAATTATATAAGGTAATATAAGATAATCTATAATTAACCTAAAAATAAATTTATCCTGTTGATAGTTGAGTGCCACGTGGCACTTAACCTCAAGATTGATTACTGAGACGTGAAACTAAATTTAGTTCGAAGAAGAGGCGAGAGAAACACCATCGTCGCCACGTGGCGCCCGGGGGGGGACGGGATCACCTGCCCCACTAACGCGCGCCGTGAATGATCCACGATCAACGGTCCAGATTCGGTTTGAAAACCACGTAGGCTCATCTCCCAAGGTCGTTATTGTAACGGTACCGACGCTCCGCCATCCCATGTCCTAATAATAATAATAATAATTACTAATTATTATTATTATTTTACTTCACATATTAATACCATACAACAAAGTATCTACGCTCATCTACTCCACGACAAATGCCTCCTCCACTCTTCTGCCGGCCTCTCCTCCCTCTCCCTCTATATATAGAGCGAGCGAGAGTAGCAGCAACGACGGGGAAGCTTACACTCGCCAATCTCTCCCTAACTGCCATCTCTCTCTCTCTCTTGCTATATATATACATATTTATATACACAGGAGATGATGGAGGGAGCGTCGGGGTTGGTGGTGGCGGTGGCGGTGGCGGTGGCGGTGCTAGCAGCGGTGTGCGGCGGGGCGAGGCGGGCGCACGAGTGGGCGTGGGAGCGAGGGCTCGGGGCGGGGCGGCGCGGCCGCCTGCCTCCGGGAGACATGGGGTGGCCTGTCATCGGCAACATGTGGGCCTTCCTCCGCGCCTTCAAATCCAGCGACCCCGATTCCTTCATCGCCTCCTTCATCCGACGGTCAGCTCCTCGTCCCTTCCTCCCCCTCACTCCTCTATGAACACGGAAAACCTCATTTCAATCCTAGATTATTGCGCTTCGTGGATTCGATCCGGATTGGGATTGGACCGGGAACAGGGATCTGATGGGCTTGCGAGTCAATGGAATGTCTGTGTCATCGGAAAAGAGAGATATTCGATTTGATTTGATTTGATTTGATGGGAGATGTGGATTCCTTAGTAATTTCAAGCAAAATAAACATGTAGATGGACTAAAAGCCATAAGTGCTATGTTTGAATTTATAAGGACTGATGCATTGTTTTTTAGCTTTGTAAGGATAGAGATGGAAAAGAATCCCTGTTCTTAACAGTGTTTTAGGGCATGTGCAACCGCTTAAAATAGAACACGATTGTGGCGCATGTTGTGACTCGTGGCCATCATCCTAAGTAACATTTGATTCCTGCCATGCCTCGAGCAATCTCCTGGTAATTTAGTAGAGGTGTACCTTCAAGTAAAAATATTATTTAAAGATGTTCATTAGGTTGGTAAAAATCTTAATGATTTATCGTAAAGTTCTGGATTTAAATCATGTCTTCATCATTCATCCCTTAAGAAAAATAAATATTATTTATATTTACAAAATTTATAAGATAGATCCTCATTTGGGTCCAGTTACAAGAACCAATGCTCAACTTTTTGAGTTGTTCTATTTCTTTTTGGGAATTATTTGA